>PVKM010036870.1:0-14665 GCA_004027735.1 Carollia perspicillata | reverse complement strand
CTTCAATTTCTTTCCAATCACCTCTGTATACATGCCTGCCTTTTGTGTTTGTCCCCCTACGAACAATATAAAGTTCAGAGGACACACATTATAAAAATGGAAGAATATGACCACACATTCTTTTAACAAATCGAGAGGTCCAGGTTTTTGACACAAAATAGTATGTGAGGAAGCTCTTACAATAAGATGCCTCACTGGATAACACATTATTTTCCTTTTTTTGCCTAGAAATATTTTGTTCATCTATCGATTCTTGACTTTGAAAAAAGTGTGATTGCAAAATTGTCCTGTGCATTAGACAGACATGTCCCACCTATGAAACACCTGCCACACTCAGTTATTGCTGGGAACAGCCTGGGGAAAGTGTGGCCTTGATGTGACAACTCAGTGGCACTTTAGGGCGGTTGGTGAGTGCTGTCGGTCTGCTCTTCCCTGGAGACTGCTCCCCAAAGACTTGGGTGGCCCAACTCTAGCCACCAGGGGGACAGGACCAGGACCAGGATATGATTACTTTTTTTGTATGTTGATTATTTTTCATTGAATGTCACATAATACTTATGAAAAACTAGAGGTAAATTGAAGCTATGAGTATTATTATCCTTCAAACAAATTTTTCATTTTGTTTCTGAAAACCTGGGGTAAGGACAAATCTACCTAACCCAATCAGTGATTGAAGAGAGTTAAACATCACCTTCAGTCTTCAGGGCAGGTCTGTTTTTTCCCCCTTATTCTCAGTGTGCGGCCCCTACTGAAAGCCTGACATCTTCATCACGGCACCTCCTACCTAGCTACTTGGGACCCCATTTCCCCCACCTGCCCCGTAGGGCCGTGAAAGTCCTCCCCATCGTCCATCTCTCAGTTGCTAACACACAACAGCAAATTCCTAAAAACACAAAAAAGAAAAGAAAGAAAGAAATGAAATAAAATGAAAAAAAAAAAGCAGTGCCAAATTCTGCACTTAGGCCTTGGGGTTTCTTTCACTGCGAGATTCTGAGCCCTCAAGGATTTCCTTGATTTCAAACATTTCTTTTCAGGTTTTCTCCTAGATTTTCCAATTATTCTTGGTTAGAAAAACTGGTTTTGAACAAGTTAATTAACTTGTGGCATAACATTGTAGCAACGATATGTGGTTTATTATTGTATTAAATCTGCTAATATTTTACATTGGGATATATATGTGTATTTGTTTGGTATACACACTTCACTTATTTCATTTTGTGCTTTCTTTGTCAGATTTTGGTATTCCGTTAAAGTCACTTAGTATGCAGGAGTGGAGAAATGTAGGTTTGTAGTTGTTCATGTAGAAAAGACATGCAGGTCATGATTATAATAATACAAGAATAAACTCTCTGTTTCGTGAACAAACCACTATATACCCCCTTTTGCCCAACCTGCATTTATCCTGCCTTAAAAAAATGAACTTAAGCCACTTCTTTAAATCAAGATTTTCTAAAGCTTATAATACTTATTGAGGGAGAGGGGAAACTTCCCAGTAATTTCTTCATAACTTAGGAAAATTTCTCTGCTTTTGGTAGTGTTTTTCTCTAATCCTTGTCAAAGGCTAGTTATCTCTATGTCATTGCTGTTCCATTACTTTTCTCTCCATAACCAAAGTTTTCCTGTTTTCATTCCTTTGTCTTTTACACAGGCTTATTTTTAAGTGTACATTCTATACCACTATTAAAATTCATATACATCTTATGTGCTTTTTTGTTTTGCAACCTGGGTAGATTTAGTGATGCTGTAATTACTTCATGTCTCTACTCACTTTGTCCATCTCCCATTTCATTTGCTTTCACCCCCTCACTTCCTCCACATTTTATTGCCCCTTAGTTCCATCCCTTTCTCGTCTCCGTCATCTTGTCCCCCACCTACAGATTATCGTCCTCTTTATTTTCCCACATCTGAAAAGTTGTGTACTCTTTCCACAACAGAATATTATTCTACCTTATAAAAGAAGAAAATCCTCGCATGCGTGACAACACGGATGAGCCTGGAGGACATTAAGCTGAATGAAACAGGCCAGTAATGGAAAGATGAATACTGACTCCACTCACCTGAGGCACCCAAAGTAGTCACACTCATGGAAGCAGAGGGTAGAATGGTGGTCAGCAGGGGCTGGGGGAAGAAGGAAAGGGGGAGATGGTGTCCAGTAGGCACAAAGTTTCAGTTATGCACATTGAATACGGCTTGGAGAATTGTGGTACAATGTATTATGTATAGTTAACATATCCATCACCTCAAATAACACACCTTTTACAGTGAAAAGCACCTATTTCATTCTCTCAGTCATTTTTGCACATTATATAAGAGGTACTTGTTCTTAATGGCAATACTTTTACTTTTTTCTATAGTATTTGTCCATGTTACTTAATTTTTCACATTACATTTTTCTGGGGGTTGCAGATCTCATTCTCATAAAAAAATAAAGCACTATTATGTGAAATAAGAAAATACAAGTAGATTGAAACAAAAATTCAGTTCCCGAGCTCAGTTTGGGGATGGTGCAGTAAACGTACTTTTCTCTATTCCTCTTATTAAGCACAAAGAACTCCCTGGATATTGTACATAAAGCAAACATAAGAACACCCTGAAGGTGAAGACAAGAAGACAGACCATCTAGGGACCTCGAAACCCTAGGAATGGCATCAATTTCTCAGACTTTCATTTGGTCTCATGGATCCCAGACTAAGAAATGGAGAAGCTGGCTGCAACGAGCTAAGATTAAAAACAAAAGGCCTCAGGAGAAACTTGTTCTTGCTAGTAAAGAACCAGCAAAAGGGAAACCTAGAAAGACAAAACTTATAAATAACGATCACTTCCGTTTGCTAAACACAAAGTAAAAAGCTGCAGCCTCACTCCCACTTCCACCAGCAGAGGCTGAGGGGAGACATTGGACTCCCATCCCTACCAGGCGATGATGAGCCACCTCGATCCCCTGCCAGAGTGAAGTCAGAGAAGGTCAAGTGGAAGCCAGGACATCCATCCCTACCAGGCAGTAAGCGAGTGCCCCCAATCCTATGGCATCAGTGGATTTCCTCTCCTCCCTCTTTTCCCTGGGGTGTCAGAGGTCCTGTAGTGAACAGTCAAGAATTTCTCTAACCCTCAGTGACAACAAGGCCACCCTACTATGATGTTAATAGAGGCAGTAATGAAGAGCATTAATGAGGTGTCCACCCCCCACCTTCCCAAGCCAGGGTGATATCAACGAAAGCCTAATGGAAAGTCTTGATCGGCCAACGCCACACAGCAGTACCAAGGAGCCCTTTTTATCTCCTGGTATCAATGAAGTCCTAGAGGAGACCACAGATGTCCATAGCTACCCTTACCTACTAGCCTCTCAATCTGATGAAAGAGCTGCTGAGTATCCAGGTACAACCTCAGAATTGCAGACCCCTATACCGATTCTCACAGGCATTTCTGCTCCTAACACATTACTTCCTTTAGGAGAGATCCATCGGTCTCCTCCAATATAATATCCCAGCCCCACACAATATGAGACCAACATCTTTCAACTGTACCTTGAGGGCAACTATAAAACAAGAAAATATTGCTAAAAAACAAAAACAAGCCACTGTTTCTTCATAGCATCATGGCAAATGGATGAAATCTGGTAAACCTCATTTGTCCCCTGCTGACTCCCCTTACTTGCATTCTGCTTTGATTGCTCACACCACTGCTGTTTATGGGCCCTGTTGAGCAACTGTCACGCTCAGGCACAAGTCTTATGAGTAGGAATTGCATCCATCCTGGTTCTAACATTCACTGAACTGGCTACGCAGCAGATTCTCATGGCTTGTCTTTCCATCTCTTTAAAATTGAGTGCAAGTTTAGGTGACACTGTACCATCTGCGTGAAACATCACAGAAGCAGGAGCTCCACGGTCATGATGGAAGGTGGGCCCTCTCACTGCCTTTTATGGACTGAACCCTATCACTCCCAAATTCACATTTTGAAGCCCTCTACCCCCACAGTGATTGTATTGGGTGATAGGGCTGTAACCAAAATGCAGGTCCAGCTGCCTGTTGCTGCAAAAGCCAATAATACTCAAGAGGCAGGTGCTGATGTGAAGGAAAGTTGTTTATTTGCAGATGTTGGCCATCTGAAAGATGAGGAACTCATGTCTCAAAGCCCATCTCCACCTTCCACTGGAGGCAGGGGTTTTTATAAGGAAGGAGAGGGGAACCGAATAGAGAGATCAAGGGAGGGGGTTGCCAAGTTCTCTCCCTGCCGATGAGCACAGACCATTCTAAGGGAGGTGGTGGTCCGGTGTGCATCCATGTTAGTCCGAGTCAGCACTTACAGAAACAATCTCAAAAGAATGGTGGGGTGGGTTGCAATTTCCCACCATTACCATCTTCCACTGTTACAGAGCCTTCCAGGAAATAAACATTGACTAAGCATTTATAAGTGTTTGGTATAAGTCAAAATATGTTCTAGACTATAACGCATAGCTATGCAATATGGTGCTCATGAAACACATTTTAGTTGGCAGAGAGAAAATTTATCAATTAATTTCTGGTAACAAAAGTATGTGGAAGAAAGTAAACCCGAATAATAATAGATGATATAGAGAATGCTAAGAGGCCCATGTGTGTTTCCGTACCACGTGGTGTTCAGAACAGGCCTGCCAAAGTTTCACTTGTTGTTTTATAGGTACATTAGGTGTCCTTTTGTTTAACGTCAATTAAGTCTCTCTTCTGAACAGGCTGCAGACCTTTCTCCTTTACAGCAACCTTATCCTTTTGTTCTGCAGTTCCCTGATCAGGCAGTTCCTTTCACTTTACAAATGTTGTCTTATTTAGCGAGAGTTTGAAATGATAATTTTATTCATTAAAATAAGTAATTTTACAACAATTCAGAGAGCACCTTAATAAAAATTGCCTTTTAAAATAGCTAATTATTTCTACACTCTTCCTTTTAGTGTATTTCTATTTACACAATTAGAATAGGAGGCAACCATGGATGAATAAAGATTAGAAAATAGCTTTGGGGCTCTTATGGGATTTCGATGTATTAGTTTTTCATTCTGAGGTAAATAATCAATTGGGCACATAGTATGTTCAGTCACTAGCAGATGTTTATCAACCCGGCTGCAACAGTTGAATGTTTGAAAAGATACTTATATAAATCAGATCATGCCACTCTTCTAAACATTGCAATTTCTAGGAGCTCAATTCAGAATAAAACTTACTGCGCCCTGTATCATTGGGGGAGGGGTATCATGAGGACCTGGGATTATTTTCTTCTGGATTTTGCTTTTAAAGAATAAATATATTACTTATATGGCACACTTTCAAATTTTACTAATTTTATCTTATAAAATTCAACCTTCTATTATCTAAAAACTATTGACAGTTTTTTTTAAATATAGTCTGACCTATATCTTTGTTTTTAAAAATCTGACAGGAAACTGGCATTTAGCATGTCTAAACATAGTATGCATGTCTTACATGGGGAACACAACAGCTTCTGACCTAAATTTCCAGTTTAAATTAAGATTTTCTTTGACTCTTGACACTTTAAGAAGAAAGTAGACCAGATCCAATTCGGGGAGATAATTTAAACTCCATTGAAAATAGAAATGAAGTCGCTTCTGCCTCTAAAATTCTTCCCAAAATATTATCTAATCAAGATAGGATGACATAAATGAGTTTAGGTTAGGTAAGTAAACCACAAACGTAAGTAATTTTATTCATCTTTCTTTTCTTGTTCCAAAAGTAAAAACACAGGAGAGCTTATTATTGTTTCCCTGCCTTCTTCTAAACAGGAGACTCTGGTAACAGTGTGCGTGGGGGCAGGTGCACTTTGTAAACTTTTGCACTATGGTTTTTTTTCCCATTCAGCAGAAATGGTGGGCCTTCAAAGAAAATCATTTTAAAAAGGCTTCCTCTCAGTTTTCTGGAGCACATCTGCATGGACGTCAGGACCACGCCTGCCTCACCTCCCATAGACGTCCACCTGCAGACTTCCACCCACTAAGTGCCCCCAGGGAAGTTTCGAGATCCCACGGTGGAAAGGGGTATCTTTCTTGTTCCATCTTGTAGTTGGAACCTCCCTCCACTATGAGGCTACCATTCCATATGTTCACCATCCAGGTCTAAATTTTTACTGACATTCACATCTGTATATGTTGTAGGGGTCAGCTTGCCTCCTGCAACAATATAAATCAGAGCAGTTTCTGAATTGTGTTGCTAAATGCAGTGTCGATCAAAATAGCTTCAGCTAAGTCAGCCAAATAATTTTTTTAAAGCTAAGATCAATAGTGTTTTCTTTAAAAGTCTAAAATCTTCATTCCTCTCTTCCATCAAAGGACAAATTTGAAACTTTGACATGTGACACCAAATTGATCCATTTTCACGTTTTAACGTATAGCTAGCTTTGACCCTCTTCTGAAAACAATCGTTTTACAGCATTAGGATTGTATAATGGAATTTTGTAATTTTAAAGACACTATCAGTAGGCCAAAATGTCAGAGCAATTTACAGATCAACTGCATTTCCCCCAAAGAAGAATGTAGCTAAAATATTACAAAAATGTCAAAAGCAGAAGATATGGTAGCTAGTGAATCGATGTTCATTTTATAATCACACAGTACAACCCACCTCCCTTAGAAGAGAAAGCTCTTCCGAAGGCGTGTAATACATGCTCTGCACAGCTGTCATTACACTGACATTTATCTTCCTTTGTCTTGGAATAACACAAAAACTGGATACCTATACATAACTCTAGGCAAGGGACAATAATGAGCAAGTTTCCAGTCTCCATGATTTTGACTTTGTGTTCATGGACTGACAGTCAAAATCAGTTACTTAAAACATGAGTTTTATTTTGGCTTGACAAGACTCATGCTTCAGCATAGGGAACTATTTAATGTAACTTTGGTACAGTCTCCATCGTGTACTATGCAGCTAGTTTTTTTAAGCACTAATAAGCAGAAACTCAGAACATACTGTTAAATGAGAAAGACACTGCATGTGTAGGAAAGGGATGATTGGGAATCTCTATCTCTATTTGTTTAATAATGGCATGAAGAAATACCAGAAAATCTATGAGGAGCTATTAAATAAATGTATTTGGTGGTGAAATACATACAAGTGACAGGAACACAGAGATTGAGACTTCTCAAAGTATGCCCTTGCACAAAATTTCAATTTTTAAAACATGTGAAAGTATTACTGATTTAAAGTTTAAAGTATATTTTAAAATTCTACTGTGGGGTCAGGTTTTCTTCTTACAAATCACCAAGGAGTTCCCAAATACAAGCGGGGTATCCTACAATTTATCCGAATTCTACCCCAGCTTCAGATTGAGGTTAAGGTTAAAGGCTTAGTCCTATAAGACTGCCCCATCACCTCTCCGAACAAAGAAATTGTATGATCTAAATTATTCTTAAAAGAATAAATTATTGAGGGCAAAGGTAGAAAGAAAAAGAACATTTATTTACAAATTATTGCTATAATCCAAGCAAGAAATGTAATGGCCTGGGCACAGTGATAGAGGAGATGATGAGATGATAGAAAGTATTCAGGTTCTGAACATATTATCAAGGTACAGATTTGCTGACAGATTTTCAGTGAGAGAAAAAGACATCAACTCTGACCTCACTGATATGTTTGGCCTCAGTAGCACACAAAAAAGAAATTTCCTTCAACATATATAGACTTGGAAGTGCACGAGAGAGTCGCAGGTACACACCAGTAGAACCACAAGGGAAAAAAACACAAAACACCCAGGGCCGTCTAGGAGAAAGTTCCATGAGTAAAGTGGTTCCCCAGCTGTCTGGTACAGTCCTGCGCCCAGTCCTATGTGATGATCGCGATGATCGCATTATTCCCATCCCGCTCACCTAATCTTTCGGGAGACAATGACTTCTGCACTGGGAACAGGTTCCAAGCCCAGCTTTGTCCCAGCCAAGAGCTGGCACTATGACAGTGGTCCACCAAACTGAAGATGATGACGACAGGATGAGCTTGCCACTCAGCTGACCCTCCAATGTCTGCAATAAAACTGATGATAAAAGGTAGTGAAGGTCCCAGATGCCTTTTATATTGAATTTATAGTGCCATGTATACGTTTGTGAAGCAGATTTACTTCCCTAGTTATTTTTCAAAATTAACATTGAAGGAAGTTGATGTCACGTAAGGAAATTAAGCATTAGTTGGGATTGTGACCTGAATTAAGTCTAAGTGCATCTGAAATCTGCCACTAAGTCTATAATTATAAAAGTTGAAAATGAAATCCTGAAAGTGCTCAAGTATACCAGAGGATCTACAAGGAGCTATTAAATAAATTTATATTCATTTAAATATATAAATAAATGCGTACTTTGAAATGGGCTTCTTATTATGCTGTTCTTATTTCAGATAAGATGTTACGTGTTCTTTGTGAATCTGTGATCTTTATATGAAACGGTGATACAATTTTATTTAACTACAGCAATATGATAAATATCGAGGAGTCATTGAAGATTTGTCCCGCTGAAGACTGCTGATTTTTAAAAAGTATATTAGCATGCAAAGGTGAGTGCTATCTAGGTGTCCCCCCCAGTTTGGGACTAATCGTACAACATTAATGTGGATTCAAGAATAAACTTCATCGGGAAAAAAGAAAAAAAACCTAATAAGACGTGGGTCAGCCAGAGGCAGGGTCTCCACAGCTCTCTCTCTTCCCCAGCCATC
Organism: Carollia perspicillata; assembly: GCA_004027735.1. Lineage (NCBI taxonomy): Eukaryota > Metazoa > Chordata > Mammalia > Chiroptera > Phyllostomidae > Carollia > Carollia perspicillata. The sequence goes on along the minus strand of PVKM010036870.1, from coordinate 5,984 downwards.
CCACAGAGAAGCACATCCCAGCCGGGACCCTGCTGTGCTCACGTTTCAGCTGGAGGGGCCCTGTGGGGCTCCCTCTATAAAGGTCATGTCTCGCCATGTCAGTGAGGGAATACACAAGCTGGCTGATGCCAGCCAGTCTAGATTTGGGGTGCCAACTTTTAACAAGAGTGGCCTCCAAATCTAGATGCCAGCTCCTAGAGACGTTAAGGCCACCCTCCTGAAGACCCTGCCGTCTGGCGTCGGGTCCAGCCCCTGCCCAGTTCATGGTTCAGGCAGCCCAGTGAGCACAGAGCGTCGCTGACAACTCTGCTTGTTGCTGCATGTGACCTTCCCAGGCGGGTCTCCATGTGGGTTAAGAAAAATATATATATATATATATTTTTTTTTTACAAAATGCAGGGCATTTTCATACATTTCTGTCATAGCACATTGAACTAATTTCAGGCTGACAGTGCAACTTTCATTTTATTCATGACCTAGTCTATGACATTTCATGTAAACTTATGAGAAAAATTTAAACTTCTTGAGTGTAGGAGGACTTTTGCTTACGGAAAGTCTTTTACCATATTGCTCATTCCAGTGGTAATGCATAGCTTTATACTGCATTGGGTTTAGAAGACTGTAATTTCCCCTGTGGCTCTAAAAACTTTGTTTAACTCTTGTCGATATAGAAATCATTTCATCAATAATTAAAACAGTATACTTGTTCCCATGAGGTGACTAAAAGAATCAAAACCAAGCCCCATTACAATTTTTTATCAGGTAGAATGCTTTAAGCTAAGTTTTTTCAATTTTGTCCTTAATCAACAACCTGGAAATAACTACATACATATTTTAGGAAGTCTTAAAATGTTATTTAATATTTACTGCTTATTTCAGCTATTCACACAATCCTTTTATCATGTTACGAATGCCAGTAATTTAGTGCTCAAGACAAATCCCATTAGTGTTAGCTTCTATCTTGAGTTGGCCAAAAAATTCATTTGGTTTTTTCCATACAATGGCTCTCATAGTGCTTAGTTGTCTTTAATTTCATTCAAAACAATCTTGTTAGATTGTATTGTGACAGCTGTCATATCAGAGTGAATTTTAAAAATCAAAATTTGTGAATTTTTATGTAGTTATTTTAATATTGAAGGTGGAAAAATATGTGACATTTTTGGCATATTATGCTTTATTATTTCAAGAAAGGTAAAAACACAACTGAAATGCAAAAAAAAAAAGATTTGTGCAGTGTATGGAGACAGTGCTCTGCTTGATCTAACGTGTCAAAAGTGACTTGTGAAGTTTTGTGCTGCAGATTTTTCTCCAAATGATACTCCAAGGTTGAGTAGACCAGTTGAAGTTGACAGTGATTAAATTGAGACATTAATTGTCAACAATCAACATTATACCACACAGGAGAGTCCTGACATACTCAAAATATCCAAATCAATAAAGGTATTGATGAAAATGAAAAAATATGTCTTTTATTTTACAGAACAACTAAATGGACTTTTTGACCAACCTAATAATAAGTACTAAAACTGAGAGAAATAATCATTATACTTCCTAAAATATGTGAAGCTCCTACATAGACAAAAAAACATTAAATTTAGGGATTTAGAACAGTGTTAATGAAAGGAGCCAACTAGAAGAAACCTCATGCAGAAAAGAACTACCTTCCCTTAATCCGCCAGCTCCTGGGACCAACTCCAAGGATTTGAAAAATCTATGAACACATATAGAACAGACAGCAAGGAGTGGCCCACAGAATGAAAGACTTACAGCAAACTTCCAAATAGCAACAATGGGAGACAGGAAACAAAGGAACATTCGCTAAGTTAACAGAGAAGATAATGTCAACCTAGAATTGATACTCAGAAAAATTAACTTTTAATCATTGGAATGAAATTCTTTATTATACTTTAGACAAATTAACATGGAGAAAATTCACCTTCAACAGACGTAGGCATTTCCTTTGAATGGACCACCACTCAATGAGCCTCTAACATGTATGCTTCAGAACCAAGGACAGACACCTGGGAAGGCAGATATGATGAGATGCAGGCAAGAGTAGCAAACGCTGAATTTGTTCAATAAATGGGTAAATCCTTAAAACCAAACCTTTACCAAATAAGAAAAAGAATAAGGGCTGAGTTGGAGAGTTTTTGAAAAATAGAGGCAAAAACACTGGGCAAAAATAACTTGAAGACCCCATCTGTCTGTAAGACTGGCGGGACGGAGCGAGGAGGCTGCCCCAGTGCTATCCGGCTGTCCCAGCGCTGCAGGCTCCTAGCCTCCTCAGGCTGACAGGACAGGGAGCAGCAAACATCTCTCCTGCTTGGGGAATGTGCACCCCAAACACCCTCACTGCGTGGCTCTTTCTTTATCCAAAAAGCTAAGTAAGCCATTTTGGGGGGAAGGGGTTTCTCCCAAAATGATATTGTGGTTATGTACCACTAAGATTAGGTATTATCTTACTATTTCCATCAGTAATAGTTTTCAGTACTGTCTATATTTTTTTTAATTAAAGCATTTTACTTTACAATTAGAATTTTTTAAGTAAGCATTGTCTCAGGTCTTACACTTTTCTAGAGTGACTTGGTGCGAATTAAACTCTCAGACCTGAGGATTTGTTTTGTTTTGTTTTTTCATTTTTAAAAAGGTTTTATTTATTTAGAGAGAGGGGAGGGGAGGGAGAAAGAGAGGGAGAGAAACACTGATGTGTGAGAGATACATCGATCAGTTGCCTCTTGCATGCCCTCAACTGGGGGCCTGGCCTGCAACCAAGGCATGTGCCCTGACTGGGAATCGAACCAGCAACCTTTTTGATTTGCAGGCCAGCACTCAATCCACTGAGCTGCACCAGCCAGGTTGTCTTTTTCATTTTTAAAATGGGAGTCATGATATGTATTGAGGATAAAGTAAGTGAGTTAATATTTTTGCATAACTTAGAATGGCTCTGCCCTGCCCAGAGTAAACCTTGTAAGTATTAGCTATTACTGTTTGATCATTCTTTTGTTAAAAATATTTTATTTCATTTATTCTTCAAAACTACAGCCCACTCTAAATAGCTTCCATTTAGAAAAAAATCTTATGTCTCCTGCAAACAATTTTAAAAAGCAATTCTAAAAGTGATTGCATTTATTACTTTTTAGTGACAAGACAATGCAGTTATCTTAGTTAAATCAGATGTAGTATACCATTTAATTTGATTCAGTAAAAACATGCTGCTCGTGGTAACAAAGGCTTTTTTCTTATTAGTTATGTAAAGTTTCATCTTTAATCCAATTCACTACTTCTTTCTCTAGAGAAAATGCTGTAATTAATGGCCGTGGGGAGGCTGCTCACAAAGAGTCAGCAGACAAACTTGTCTCAGTAATTTGTGCAACACCAGATCTCTTTTGGGATACAGCTGGCTCAGAATCTGAAAAGTAAAATCTTCCTTTCCTAGGTAATAATGGTACTCGATACCGACATTATTGTAGGAGAAAATAAAAGACACTATGCATTCTTAGAGATAAAGCAATTTTTCTTTTTCCTCTTCTTTCTAATAAATAACCAGAACTGTAAAGTACAGTATAATAGTTCATATTTTTCCTTTATTTTTCACTCAGGCCACTAGACTTCTATCTGACTCGATGTGAAAATGTCATGCAGTAATCTCCAGGAAAAAATCGCTTGTGTTTTCTTCTGGATAGTCAAAGCTGGAAGGGGCTTTGGATCATCCATACCAAAGCCTCATTCTGTTGTAGCCCGACAGGCTGTGGCTCTACAAGGCCAGAAGTGAGCCCAGAACCCCACCTCCACACTCTAAGGTTCTCTTTCCTTCCTCTGAGTTGGCACCACGAAGCCAGGAAGCAGTGATCATACTGATGTAGAAAAACACTTACACCCTGCTAGCTACATACTGGGCATAGTTCCAAACCCTTAAATCATTCAATCCTTATAGTAATTCTATGAGGTTAGTAGTTAGTACTATTACTATCCTCTGTGAAACTGAGGGAAAGAGGTGAAATAATTTGCCCAAGGCCCTACAACTAAGAAATGGTTGTGCAGGGATTCTAACCCAGACAGAGTTCATGTTCAATAGCATTCATAAGAGAATGTAGAATTCCTAATAGTCCTCAAAAAGTCCCATCCACTGGTATCACTCACTCTCAGTCACTATCGCCACGGTGCAGTGGCCTGTCATATTTCTCTGCGTTGGACAAGTGGCCCAGAGCCACTTCCCAGGGATGGCTGGGATACTCTCCTTTTCATGCATCAAATTAAATACATACCAGGAGCCAAGAAGAGAGGAAATAAAATCTTAACCAAGTACAATTATTTCAAATGTGTTCTGATGCAGAACTGCTGAGACTTTCTTCCCACCTGTTCATCGTGTAGATAGGGAACTGAACCCCATGAACCAAGTACAAAAACATCAGAAACAACACAGTCTCTTTTGATCTTCAATCTGGCGCTCCCTTCATTTGCCTTCCAAACATGTCGAACTGTTCCTTAAACGCAATGGAGAACTTATCTGGCAACACCTGTAGCTCTCCATACACTTTAGCCTTTTGATGTAAAGAACTCTATTTCTTCTCCTCCTCCTCCTTCATTTTATTTAAAATTAAGCCAAGGAAAGTTTATAAACACAGAGATAAATTTGATTGCACTTATTCAACAAATGCCACATCTAGTCAGAATATTCGTTTCTAAATTTCTATACATATTTAAAATATTCAACTTATCAAAAGAAGTCTCATGTAATATAATACAAACATTATGTTAGAAAATAATGTCATCATCATGTAAATGTGCATTATATTGAAATCATAGCTTGTTTAGTAATGCCACTAAAGTAAGAAAAAATAACATTGGTGTACACCAAGATATAAACACATATATACGCTTTAAAAATCCATAGAAAATTGGGCTATTATTTCTGAATAAGAGATCAAGTTTAACAAAAGCATTCCAAAATAATGAGAATCAAATAAACAAGTCAGTTGTTTTTATGTTGTCTATTTAAGGAAATGAAGAGAATTTGGTGAAATGAAAGGTTAAGAATTGAATGGGAAAAAAGTATTTTCAAATACAGCGGATGAAAACATTAGTCTAATTTGAAAGTCTCTGAGTCAGACAGCATGTTTATATTGAGAGGGAAACAAGAATAATAATATTTGAAATTGGGAATTATGCCTTCTGGTTTCTAGTCCAGCATAAAAAGAGGTTGCAAGTCACTATGTCCCAACAACAATTAAACAGCTGAGCGAATAGAAAAATCAGTGACTCTTTCTAGATGCCTGAGAGAAGTGAAGTCACAAGGCAAACCACTGTCTCTAAACTGGGAGACAGATGGGCAGCCCCAGAGGAGTATAATGCAGTTAGTGACCGGAGCAGAAACCCAGGAGCAAAGACCCCTGCAGGGAGCGGGGCCAAGGTGGGAAAAGCAGAACTGTGACCGACAAATTGCTGGAAACTCTGTGGCTACCTCTGCGACACAACCTGCAGGGGAGCCATCCTAGGGTGCCGCCCTGCTCTGTTGTGAGTTTTACCTTCACAATTTGTAGCAGGTTCAAATAGCGAATATTGGAGCAAAATACCCTTGTGCTTCCTACAGCGGGGTGGGGAGAAAAGTGGCCATTTGGAAATACAACAGAGCACTCTGCTTTTCTTAACAGTCGCCCCTGAGAAGAAATAAGTTTTTCAGAGCCTAAGGTGCTGGTCATTATCATAGCCTAACTGACCTGGGGCCAGGGAAATCCTCAACTCCCACCCACTCTGGCCAAGCTATTCCATCTAAGGACTGGAGGAGGTGGATGAGAAACAGGTGTCAAGTTCACAGCCTAGAGGCACAGGCTCCTTAAGAGACCCAGACCTAACCAGGGGACTAGAAAATGCTTCCCTACTCCCCACCGCTCACCCCAGTAGTCATTCCCAGTTATGAAGAGAAAAATCACAAGGCACACTAGAAGGCAAGAGTGGGGCCCATATTCACTGTCATAAATTGATCC
>PVKM010036869.1:0-14661 GCA_004027735.1 Carollia perspicillata | reverse complement strand
GCCAGATGCCGCCCCGCCTCCCTGGGGAGAAGGGCCCTGTGAGAGGGACTCTGGTGGGAGCAAGCCCAGGAGGACCTTCCCCGGGTGACGGTGTCTGTGTCCATCTCCAGCACAGAGCTCATTTGGGGTGTGGGCCGTCACCTGACTTCTCTCCCTGGGGCGTCCCTTTGCCCTGCATCCTCCTGCTGGAGAACAAATGTTAGGACCCAGTCAAGCCGTGGGCTCGCCCTCTGGGCTGGCCAAGGAAAGCAGCACAGCCGCCTCAGGGGACAGTCACCACATCCAGCCTGGTCACTGACTCCAGTGCACGCTGGGTGTTCGGCCGGAGGTGCCTGGAAACCGCACAGTGGCTCCGGTTTCGTCAGACAATTCTTGTTCTGTGTTTTTTCAGTCCAGCCAGGATTTCCTGGAGATTCCTTTCTAGGGCCGCCCTCTCTTTTCTCAGTGCCACCAGAGCTGTGTGCGTCCACGCGGCTGTCGTGGCTGCTCTGGCACCTGCTCAGCCTGGGGGGGCGAAGGCCCGTGGCCAGTTTGCATCGGGGCAGGGGAAGAGGGAGGACACGGGGAGGCTGGTGGCTGGGTGGACGCGGACAGCAGAGCCTGTAAGGCGAGCCAGAAGGTGCGGAGGACAGGAGGGCACCACCGGGGGGGAAGCCTACTCTCAGAACAAGTGACCAGAGCCCACAGAAGATTCTGGAAGGAGCTACCTTTCAAGTCCTGCCCTTCCTAGGGATGGTTTCTGCCTCCTGGGGTCAAGGCCGAGTCTGGCAGAGAGTGCACAGGCTATGTGCTTGGGAGAGGTGAGGGCAGAGCCCCCTGCACCCTGTGGAGTGCGGTTTACAGGGCACTGTGTGTGTGTGTGTGTGTGTGTGTGTGTGTGTAAATATATTCACACACACACCAATAGAACCACTTCCTTCCGCGTCCCCCAGGTGAGGCAGTTCACCTAGAGTCTACACTATGTCCCCACCGCCCACTCCTCATCTCATTGGAGGCTTGTCTGTTTGCTGAAGTCGCCTGTTTTCACTTGGAAACCAGGACTGCGCCCTTTGTGATGTGTGTGGGAACGGGGGCACTAACACATTGTCCGAGGTTCACACACCGTGTCCTGCATGGAATGGCCAAGTCAACCGTGGCCACTGACCAGCCGACAGGAACCTGTGTTGCTATTTAACCGAACAACTTGGAGAGCAGTGCCCCAGCCCTGAATCAGGGTGCTGGGCAGGCTCAGGTCCCCTGACCAGGTCTGGCCAGCTGCGACCTGTTTGTCCAGATGGAACGTAGCACTGCCTCCATCCCAGCCCACAGATGCATGGGGTGGGGTGCTGGGGGCTACATGCGCCTTCCGGAACCCCACTGTCACGGAGGGAAATTGTAGCGCACCCCACGGCTCTTTTGACATTGTTTCTGTAAGTGGGGACTCCCACTAACGTAGGTCATGGATGAACAGCATGTTTGTGTAAGAGTCCTGGGAAAAGTAACTCTAAGAGATAAAGACTCTGACCGTCAGGCATCTCAGCTCTGGGTGGATCCAGGATGACTAAACCAGGCTGACGCGCACGGGACCATCGCTGGCCTTATTGGAATGGACTCTGCTCGTCCGCATGCAGAGAACTTTCCAGCCCCCTCCTCGATCTCTTTGTTCTGTCCCCTTTCCTTCCTTACAAAAACCTCTGCCTCCACTGCGATGGGAGGTGGGCTTTGAGATGTGAGTCCCCCATCTTCCAGGTGGTGGCACCTGAAAATAAACCACTCTCCTTCACATCAACACCTGCCTCTCGAGTACTGGCTTTTGTAGCAGCAGGCAGCGGACCTGCAGTTTGGTTGCACCATGAGATACATTTGTCGTAGCAAATGATTTGTAGTAGAAACCATCCCGGAAACAGAACATGCATGCAGGGCCGGGCAGGGTGTCGACGTCATGCCTCCAAGTGTGTGGACTTTCTCAGATTTCCAGTTTCGGTGCCCGGTCACTCCGTCTGCAGCGCAGGCACCAGACAAACAGCGCTTTATGGGAACAAATAGTGACCTCTCCAGTAACTTGATTTCTCTGCAGATTGAGAAGGGAGGGCCAGCTGCCAATTTAAACAGCAGAGCAGATATGCTGAGCTCCCAGCCGGCACCCCAACAGCCAGGGCAGCCTGGGGGGGCAGTGAGGAGGAGGGTGTGGGGGGGGTCACATCTCAGGAACAGTTCCCTACACTATACAAAAGACTTGTATCCTCTTTTCCCTCTGCAACAGAATTATAAAGTAATCACAAAGGATGGAAAAGGACATATTTTAAACTAAGTGTTAAGAATAAAGGAAAGGCTACAAACTTGTAAGATTAAATTAAAGAGGTACTTAGAGAAAGTTATGTGTTCTCATTGTGAGTATTGGGAAACAAAGTATTTCTGAAATTAATGCTCCAGGCTTTTACTGCAAGATGCGAAACAGAGTGTTAGCATAGACTCAGAGTAGGAGAGACTCTTGCAAGAGCCAGAATCCGTGTGACTGAACAGGACCCAGTAGAGACCAGGGACACATCAGACTAGTTCTGTAAGCCGATCAGTAAAACAGAAGAACATCTGTCAACGTGGGCTGACAAGTCGTGGAAGGCACAGATGTGTTAACAAGGAGACCGTAGATCGGGACTGACGCGAAGTCACAGCGAATGTCACGGGCAGCGTCACTCCGTGATCCTGAAGTCACGTAAGCAGGGAGGTTTGGTTCGGGAGGAAAACTCTGAGGACTCCCGGAGATTTCCCCATTGACAAAAGCACTGAAATGAAATCAAGAAAAAAGAGACATCTTGATAAACACTAGCCTTAGAAGCATTGAGACAGCAGCCAGAAATCTCTAGAAATTTATCTAAAGATAAATTCCTTTTATCTTTGTCTTTATCTTATATCCAGCAGCTGGCTGGAATCCTAGGTCCTTCCCACCAGATCCACCCACAGGAGGCAGCTCGGGAGGGGACCTGGGGTCAGATCACCTAGGATCCAGCTGACTCAGTCTCAGAGGCGCAGTCACAGGCAGACCCAGGGATTCCCGTTGAAAAAGAAACCGTACGCGTCGCTTCCCAGCACTGTAGCCAGAGTTTCAATGTGACACAAGCTATGAACACATCACTGGGGTGAGTGCGGACAGGCACAGGATTACCCCCTGGGTGCAGGGAAGACCTGTGATGAAGCCCAGCACCCAGTCACGATCTAAAGCAAAACACGGTTCTCAGAGAGCCAGGAATGGGAAGGGCACGTTCTCACCAGTGAAAGACATTTACTGACAGCCTGGAACCAGCGCCCACTTAATAGGAAGAAGCACCGTCACCAACGCCAGCAGGGCAGCAGGTCTGCTGTGGCTGCTTCTGTCCAGCCTCACCCTGAAACAGGAGCCTCCAGCTGGGCTGTCGGGACCCCGCCCCTGAAACGGGAGGAGAGAAGGGCCGTTCCACATGGCCATCCTTAGCAAAACGCGGTGATCAGATCTGCACCGTCCACCAGGCCGCCTCAGCCACAAGTGGCCTTTGAGCACTTGAAACATGGCGAGTGTAAGTTGGGACCCCCTGTAAGCATCAAACCCGCCCTGGATTTCCAAGACCTGAAAAATGTGCGGGCGTTTTCATAATTTTTGCATTGAGTACACACTGAAGTGATATCTCAGGTATAGTGGGTTAAATAAACTATTAATTTCAGCACCTGTATTTTTTAAAAATGCGGCCACCGGAAAATTAAAAATCACGCACACGGCTGGCATTGTACCATGTGGAGCAGTGCTGGTCTTGGTAGGGAGCCCCAGGGACCCTGCAGAGCCCGAAGGAACCGCCAGTGTGCGCTCAGCTGCGGGTGACGGAGCCCCAGCAATGCCGCGGAGAGGGGCCTCTCAGGCTTGTCGGGTCGAGACCTCACCTGTCTCTTCTGTCTTCTTCTCTGCATCAAACCTACATATTTGAAATTATTGGAAATACGCACTGCATCTGGGCATCATAAAGCCTTTGTGAGTGTTTAAATCTCTCCTCCTCTCCCGGTCCATCTCTAACTGACCACCTGCGTGCCGGCTGGTGCAGTGCCGGAGCATCACTTTGTGCGTGGACATCCTTGTGTTTCGGTGACAGCTGCTGGTCCCCCCGGGACTCTCTCCGACTTGACCACTCTGCCGAACCCATGTGTCCATCGCTCCCACCCCGTGTTGGCAGTGTCCCCTCACCTGTGGGGCCTGCCCTTCTCCATGGAGCCCCCACTTCTTTCCCACTGTCCCCCAGCTAGACCTATGGTGGCACATTCTCCGCTGGGTACCCTTGGGCTGGAAAGCCACCCAAATTCCCTGGTCCTCCTCGTAGCCCAGTCTCGTCAGCCCCATACCTGCTATCTTGGCACTTCATAGATGCCAGCTTAGTGACGCGAAAGCATCCTCATATCACATAAGGCACAGCTCCGGGGCTGCCTGAGGGCGTGGGCATTGGGACAGAGGGCTTCGACTCCAGGGGAGAGCTCACCATCCCGTTCCTCAGTTGACCCTCAGGGATGACCTGAGGATGGATGGGGAGGTGGGGCAGCAGGTCTACCCTGCCCTGGGTAGGACGTCGCCCAGCCGTTAGTGAGAGAGCAGCACGCTGGCTGGGGCAGGTGTGGCCCCAGCTCCTGCGCAGCTTCCACAGGAGTCGGGAGAGATTCCCTGGGACTGTGCTCCTGGAATGACCCCAGTCTGTCCCCCCAGATTGCTGTCATGACGCTGACGCTCTTCCCCGTCCGCCTGCTGCTTGCCGCCTTCATGATGCTGCTCGCCTGGCCCTTCGCACTCGTCGCTTCCCTGGGACCCGCGGAGAGGGACCCGGAGCAGCCCCTGGCCCTGTGGCGGAAGTAAGTCCTCGCCCGTGATGCTCTGATGTGGGGAGTCACAGGGCCGTTTCTTCGTTCTCACAGCTCCCGACCCCCAGTGTGGTCCAGTCCATCCTCCCCTCCCCGAGGCAGTGTGCACCAGGGCTGCGCTCGCCCAGTGGGGACACCGCTGCCCCTGCCGCATCCTTTGAGGCCAGGAGCTCCCTCCCTGCCACACCCCTGCCAAGGTCTCCAGCTTCTAACAGGACCTGTCGAGCCACGTGACTGCTATCTCCATGTCCCGAGCACAGAGATCCCTCGTTTTCCGTGTGTCCCAGGCCCCTGAGTGCCAGCTGGCGTATGTTCCGCCTGCCGCCCCTGGTCTGGTCTCGGCAGGGTCGAGTGTCCCTCCTTGCTCTGGAGACCCAAGTGCTCCCTTATTTGTAGAAACCCCATTGGTGTTCTGTAGGTGGACACATGAACACATCTCAGCTGAAGACCCAACGTGGACCTCAAAAAGTTAAATCCGTCGCTGTTTTCCTGTTGACTTAAGTGCCTAAAGCTGCAATGTCAGAACAGCATAAGGACTTTGGTATTTTTAGTGTCTTAAAAGATCATTCCTATTGAGAACTCAAGTGCTGACAACCCTTCCATGTCTTGGCATCGTCAGTTAGTCATAAGGATCCTTGAATGGTTTGTTCAGAAGAAGAAACATCGTTGGTTCAGTGGACAGAGTCCACCAAAATACCCACAGGCCAAGTCTGGCTGCTGCTCATTTTTTGTAAATAAAGGTTTATCGGGACACAGCCACGCCCACTCATTTATGTGCCGTCCAGGCCATAGTCATGCAGACCTGAGTAGCAGTGACAGAGGCCACGGGGCCCACAAAGCCTAACGTACTTGCTGCCCAGCCAGTACAGGTAGAGTGGGTGAGCTCACCCTCTGTTCTCTGGAAAGTGTCGGAGCCACAGGTACACTGATACCCAGGGGAAGGTGTGGGAACTGGCCCCAGTCCTGAGTGTGGGTTCTCCTGACACCCACGCACCCTGCTCAGACAGCAGCGACACGCAGGGCAGAGGTTCGAGGGTGTGCCGAGCTGTTGAGCGTGCTGTGGCCTGGCCTAGGGGTGGTTTGGGTGTCCAGGGGACCCTTCACATGGGGTCTTCATGTGCCCATCCTCATGGTGTTTCATTTCTCACAACATTCTCGGTTTCAAATGGGCCGCAGTCTCCCTTCCTCCCTAGGAGGTCTGAAGGCAGGCCGTGACCGTCTCCCCACTCTGTCTCAAGTGTTGTGCATGGCCTGGGCGTGCTGGACGGTAGTTCCCAAATGAATGAGTGAGTGGGAGGAGTGGGTGAGTAAGTGAATGACGGAGCCAGAGTTGGGGAGAGTGAGCAAATGATCGCGTGCTGCTGGGCCTGGTGCCCCGTGGTCCCCATGGCCCTGGGGCGGCACAATGAACTTCTGTGTTTCTCCTTCTGGGTTTTTAAAAATATTTTATTTATTTTATTTTTAGAGACGGGAAGGGAAGGAGAAAGAGGGGAAGGGAAGGAGAAAGAGGGGGAGAGAAACATCAGTGTGTAGTTGCCTCTCACGTGTCCCCTACTGGGGACCTGGCCTGCAACCCAGGCATGTGCCCTGACTGGGAGTCAAACCAGTACCCTTTGCTTCACCAGCCAGGGCTTCCTTCCGAGGTTTTTAATTTCCCTTTGAAGATCGCATTTTTTGCAAGTGGTGTTTTTCTCTAATGTTATTACTGTAAAATATAAATTTGGTATCAAATACATAATGGAGAAAACTAAATCTAGACCAAATAGGAATCGGGATTTCCATTGGGGAAGGCTGAGAACCAAACAGAGCTAGAAAGCGGAGATGTTGTAGTTTTTGACAAATTACCAGTGATTTGATTAAAAGCTTGGGATTTTAGTGATGGCAGGAAAGTAACCCTTCCCAGCCCTTTTTGGGTGAGTTCTTGTTTCTCCTGCTCTGTTCTTAGGCGTAGCCCCCCGCCTCCACCCTCCTCCCCCAGCTGCAGACCCTGTCTTCTCCAGACAGATGCCTCTGGGCCGGCGTCCATTCCTTAGACCGGCTCCAGGAAGCCTTTCTTGTCCGTGAATAATTCACTTGGCCTCATCGGGTGATAAATGGGCCAGCAAACAGTTCCCATGGCCCTGCCTCACTGATGCCTCACGTGTATGTCCCATGCCAGTGGAGAGCCCCACACAAGGAGACACGGGGTGTCTTCAGTTCCACGGGCACTCTGGGCATATAGGTCCACAGAGACTGTGTATCATTGTGTGTGTGTGTGTGTACATGTATATACATGTGTATGTGTTTCTGTGTGTGTATATTTGCATGTTTGTGGGAGCAGGTGTGTGTTGTGTATGTGCACATGTGCGAGTGCAGTGCAAGTATGTGTAAGGGTGTGTGCATCTGCACCTGTGTGTAGGTGCATCTGCATGTGTGTTTCATGCATGCACACGTACACACGTGTGTGTGTGCTCAGGCTGCACACATCGCCCCTTGTTGAATTCACATGGCGTGGCCCTGAGGGTCTCCGTGCAGCAGTGTTACAGGAAACTCACTAATGCCGGGCCCTGGGCTGGGGGTGGGTGCTCGGGGGAGAACAAACACTGCACACGGAACTCCTCAGAGGGAGACACAGTGACAGAGGGGCTGAGTGTGGGACCAGGGGAGTCAAGAGGAAACAGACTTTAAAATAATGGGGTTCAGAGCATATGCACTCCTGGACACAACGTGGGCACCATTGGACTGTCGGCGGGGGAGGAGGGTCCCTTTGTACCGCACACAGCTGTTCACTTCTGAGCAGACTGATGTTAGACTAGGGAGCATTCTTCTGAATGTAAGCTAGTGTCATCCAGAAGTTCCTGAAATAAAAGTCTTAGGTTTTTCAATGAAAGGAGGAAGGACACACGTTTGCAAAAGGCACTTACTCTAAATTACTTTCCAAACACATAGTGTTGTGAAAACTGTTGTATCCTCTTGCAAAACCTGACCAGCAGACTGACGCCAGAGCCAGGCCAGGTGGACCCGCAGCGATGGTCGGTCTCGGTGCCGACCCTTTGGACTCAGGTGGGGGAAGGAATGTGTCTTAGTCCTCTCAGGCCGCCTTAACCTAGAACCACCAGCTGGAAGACTAAACAACAGACTCTCGTGGCTGGATTCTAGAAGTCAGAGGTCAGGGGGCCGGCCTGGTTGGGTCCCTAGAGAGGGCCTCTTCCTGCCTGCAGGTGCCACCTTCTCGCTGGGTCCTCACAGGACAGAGACTTCTGGTCTCTCCTTCTCTTCTTATAAGGACACAGGTCCTATCAGTTTAGAGCCCCTGCCTCTGACCACCTTTCATCTTATTTCCAAACACAGCCATACTGGGGATTAGAGCTTCAACGTGGGAGTTTGGGGGACATGATTCAGTCCTGAGCGCTTCATGTAGGGACTCAGCTCTCAGATCTGAGTCCATCTTCATGACAACTCCTGGTGCCATGTGTCCACTGGAGGCTGGAGCCTGGACTTGAACTTACTTTTAGCTTTCCTCTGCTCTCCTGGAAGCCTCCCCCACCCCAGGGTCTCAGCTCAGGATTGCCCCGGAGAAGCCCAGCAGCCCCCACATGCCCCTCTCATCTGCGGCCCAGCGCTGCCTCCACACCTGCTGCCCAGGGACCATCGCCACCACAGCCAGCCTGGCCCAGCGTTGAGCGTGAAGCTCCTTGCAGCTCCAGGACTTGGCCCAAGACTCATGCTCGTCCTCCTCAGCCGTCAATGCTTCACTCCCTGGGGTGGTCCCATCGATGCACGGGCCAGCTGTCCTCTCTCCATGGTCTGGGTTATAGCAAAACTGTTTGAAGTATGCAGATCAGTAGTCTCCAGGGCCATGTGGGTCTTAAAGATCCAGGTGGGGGGGCTCTTGCTCCGCTCCTCACGTGCCTGCATGTTCAGGGACCAGCGCCCCCGCAGTCAACCCCAGGGCTCGGTGTCAGGGCGCTCCCTCCATGCGGACACACTGTCCCCTCAGTGTCCAGTCATCCCCTCACCTCCGTGGCCCTTCCCCTGCTGTGGGCCCGCCACATCCTGCTGGCTGCATCCACCCCTCCCCGACCTTGGCGGCGACGAGTCCCTGTGCTCTCCTGGCAAGCTCCTCTAGTCCAGGATGTCTGCAGCTCTCCACAGGCCGACTCCCAAGCTCCTTCCTCCACCCCAGAGCTCTCCTCCGCCCACCTTAGAGCTTACCTGTGTGTGAGTGGTCTCCAGTTCAGTGCCTCCATCCGAGCTTCCAGGCTTCCATCTCCCCACCTGTTCCAGCCACAGCCCCACCTCCATAGATGGGACTTCATACTGTCCGTGGCCGGGCCAGGCCCAGGGGTTGGGACCTTCCCTCTTCCACACATGTCTTTCCCATCATCAGGAAATGTAGTGGCTCCACCTCCAGAATGCACTTGACCCTCCACTTGGTCCCACTGCCTCTGGCCCAACAGCCAGTGTGGCCTGTCAGCTGCCCTCCTGCTTCTCCATGTCAACACAGCAGTCAAGGCTCCTCCACAAATGGGGTCAGAGTGCGGCTCTCCTCTGCCTCAGCCCTGCAGGCGCTCTGTGTCCAGGAACCCGGGAGTAAAACTCTCCTTCCCATCAGCACCTGCGAGGCCCTCGTGACCTGTCAGCCCTCCCACTGTCTTCCTTCTCCTCCCTCCCTGTCTTCCGCCACACTCCCGTCTTTCCAGCTCTCTAATACACTCCCTCCCCAGGACCTTTACACAGGCTGTTCTCCCCCTTTGGTGTGCTTCACCCAGATACGCACAGTTAGCTCATTACTGTATGTCTGTGCTCACTGGTTTTCCCTCTGCTGTTCGTAACCCTCCAGACTTTGCTTTCCTTTTATTTGTATTGTTTCGGGGACAATACCTCATTTTGATTTACTCCATGATTTACTGATTTTTTAAAAAAACACATTTCCCACCCTAGAGAGTGAACTGCAGGCGGGCAAAGGTTTCTGCCTAGGTACCCTGCTGTGCCCTCATGCCTGGCAGAGAGTGGGTGCTCAGCAGACACGGCGTGAATGGAGGGGGTAGTCGTGAAGGAGGGCGGGTGGTAGAAGGCAAGTCTGCAGCCCACCCTTACAGGTCCCACTCTGTGGTGTCCACTCCCTGCTTGTAGTCTGTCTCCTGTAGGCACCGTGACCCCAAGGAAAGACCCGTTACTTGGTCCGTTGAGGACAGACCCCCAATTACAGGGCAGGAGGCAGCCAGGTGCATTTGTACACGGTCTCACATTGCAGTGCCACCTTGTGGTGAGTTAGTGCACGCTCCCGTCATGGTCATGGTGGTGGGTGTTCCTTTCCCACACCTGTGATTCTCCACGTTATGTGCCCATTAGCTGGCTTTGTGTTTGAACTTTACTTCCTTGAACTTTTTTTTTTATGTTGCAGGATTTCTACCTTTTGTTTGCCTCTTAATAAAAGCATACTGAGCCCTGAGTGTAGATCTCATGGTCACCACGGCTGCCGGGACCCTGTTCTCCTCCCAGTGTGTGTCACTCAGCTTCTGTCTGCTGCCCACTTAGGCACTATCTGCTGTTTCCTGGGCTTGTTTCTGTTGCTTTTTCTTGGTTTTTTTTTTTTTTGTCCAAGACTTTCTGGTGTGTCGGGTTCTTTTCCTAGAAGGAGGACATACAAGAAGAACTCAGACACGTTTCATGTCTGCTAATATCTGTGATCTCCCTCTCCCTGCACAATTGATGGATAGTTTGGGAATAGAAGTACAGGTTCCAAACCTTCCCTGGCTGGCGTGGCTCAGTGGATTGAGCACCAGCACACAAACCGAAGGGTCACCGGTTTGATTCCCAGTCGGGGCATATGCCTGGGTTGTGGGCCAGGGCCTCAATTGTGGGCGCGCACGAGGCAACCACACATTGATGTTTCTCTCCCTCTCTTTATTCCCCCTTCCACGCTAAAAATAAAAATCTTTAAATTTTTTTTTAAAGATTCCAAATCTTATGTCCTCAGAGCTCTGAAGATGTGGGCCTGCTGCCTGTCCCACCTACAACGTTGATGCTAGAATACCTGTCTGTTCCTCACTGTGAGCTCTTAGACTCTTTTTTGTCCTTTGTCACTTCAACAATTCTTGAAGGAGATTTCTAAGTATGAGACTTTTTAAAGAATTCATTCTGCTCAGCACCTTGACAGGGCTTGAAGATTTATGTCTTCTTCATTCAGCTCAGAGAAACTCTTCTCCTCTTGTCATAGAGTCTGTCCCGCTTCCCTTCTTTTTTCTGCTTGTTCCGGGAGGTTCCCTGCTCCTCGTTTTCCAGGCTTTCTCATGAATTGGTCATTTCTGCAGCGAGACCATCGATTTCCGAGAGTGTTTTCGTGTTCCCTGCACTTTCCAGAGGGCCTCGTTCTTGACCTTCTGTAACAATACTGATGACAGTGGGAGTTTTTAACCCTGCTCCCCCTTCTGAGCCAGCTCTGTGGGTCTCTGTGGCTCATAGTGTGTCCCCCGTCACACAGCTGGGTCTACCCAGATCTCAGACTCTAAGCTGTCCTCGTGTGCTGGGTGGAGGGTGGAGTAGAAGGTGGAGGTCCCTGCCCTTGTGTAGGTAGATCTGTGTCCCCATTCGTGTTCCCCTGGAAAAGCTCGGGCACCTTGGGCCTGTCACCACAGGCTGAGCCTTAGCGTGAGTGGCGCTGGGCCCCGGCGTCGAGCAGCGAGAGGGCTGTGCACCGAGGCCAGCATTTGAATGGGGATGGAATTCCTCTAAGACCTTCGGAGAATTGTCAGGTCGCCCCCTCCCTCGTGTTTTTGCTGTGGGCTACTTGAGCTTTGATCTGAGGTGGTGGGTGTGTCTTTAATAGAAAGATCGAGATTTGATCCCCACCTTTTAAAAACAGCTCTCCTCTCCCTCCTGCCTTCAGACCCGCCTTCCCAGGATGGTTTCTGTTCCCACGGCAGCTTCCTCCACAGCCCCGTTTCTTCCTCCTCGAAGCCTCACTTCCTCCTCCTCGTGCGTCACTGGGCGTCTGTCCGCTTTCGTGTCTGTGCACGTTGTTACTGTGAGCAATAAAGTGCATTTAACATGTGCAGTAGGACACATAGTTGCAAGTGTGTGCCTGCACAGTCCCACTGGTGCTAGCGGTAAAGCTTCGCACTCGGTCCCTGGCATCCCCATGTGCAGCCTCAGTCACCACTGTTCATCATCAGACAGATATCTCCAGTGGCTTCTCAGGGTCCTGCGCTCTTCTGTCGACCAGTGACTGCTCAGAGCAGTCAGGCCTCATCTTCTGGAATTTTCTTCAGGGCTTTCAAGCCTCTCGGGAGGTCAGTCCAGTGGGGCTTGAGGCTCTGGTGTTTCTGCAGTGACTTTGCCCAGTTTGACCACGCAGGTGAACCTGCGGCCAAGGGAGACGTGGCTCCTTATGAAGCCGACTCCTCCTCCCCGTCGGCTGCAGCGCTTGCAGCCCCGGTGACGCGCTTGCCAGGACACTCGCCAACCTGCGGCTTCAGTGACATGTCGAATGGTGATCTTGTTTGTCGTTGCCAGAGGTCACCATGAAAGGGAATGTACAGACGTAAACGCCAAAATCCTCATATATTTTAAAAAATAAGTGGGAAATAAATTCAGTTGATCTAGGCTGGTTTTTATTTTATCTTTCACATTTATTGTTTATTTAATTACATCCAGAAAAGGTTCGTTTTAATAATGTGACATCTGATTCTAGGACCCTCAGACAGCCTGTGGGAGATAAGGTTGGGGAGTTTACACGCAGCTGATCTCAGCTCTGGGTCATACTTTAATATGTATACTAGGTGTTTTAATGATTTATCACTTAAAATGCATTTATATACTTAGAATGCTATAAATGTCTTCCTAACCTTTAAGGTATCAGTATCTATAATTTGGCCCCTGTTATGTATTCCTGGGTCGCGTGTTATCTCGAAGTTGCTGAGTGACGCAGGAGAGCTGGCCCTCGATCTTCCCAAATAAACGAATGAGGAAGACCTCACTGCACATTTAAATAAAGGGAACAGTACCTTTCCCCTTTAGAGGACATTTCAGTAACAGTTGTTGCAAGTATGAGTTGGCCCTGGATGGCTGAGCAAGGTCAGCACTGAGACCCCAAGGCTGGTCTCTGCGTGACTGGCCCCTTGTGATTGGCGTGTGCCAAACAAGGTGGGCGGGGCTGGGACCCACTGCTTGGCCTCGTTTGACTTGCACGTTCTTTTGCAGGGTCGTGGACTTCCTGCTCAAGGCCATCATGCGCACCATGTGGTTCATTGGCGGCTTCCACTGGGTGGCCGTGAAGGGGCAGCAGGCCCTGCCCACCGAGGCGGCCATCCTCACCCTGGCACCACACTCCTCCTACTTCGATGCCATTCCTGTCACCATGACCATGTCCTCCATCGTGATGAAGGCCGAGAGCAGAGACATTCCCATATGGGGAAGTGAGTAAGACCCCTCCCCACCCACTGGCAGGAGGAGCGCCCCACCTGCTGGTTAGTGCCGGTCACTCCCACCAGGCACTGGGTCTTGCGTCCCCATTTTTTTCCTCCTGTGTGATCTCCTCTGTAATAGTAATTGCTGTGGTTTTATTTTTTTTAGCACACTGTTGCCCTCAGATATAACTCATTGAAGTGCTTCTTCAAGTTCTGTCACAGAGGACTCCATCTAGAAGTCTGGGAACAGCTCAGTAGCTCCAGCCCAGTGCCCTAGTTACTGGGCCGTAAGCCCAGGCACGTGAGCATCCTCAGGCTGCACGACAGATCACCAAAACTGGTGGCTTAAAACGACAGAAACGCGTGCTCTCACTCTGGAGCCAGAAACCTCCTCATCAAGGTGTCTCAGGGCTGAGCTCCCTAGGGGATGTCAGGATGGGGAGGGTCCTTCCGGCCTCTCCCGGCTCCTCGGGCTCCAGGCATCCCCGGGCTTGTGGCTGAGTCACTCCAGCCTCTGTCTCCATTGTCCCATGGCCCCACCCTGGGTCTGTGTCTCTGTGTCTCTTGTAAAGACACTTGTCATTGGATAGTCTAGGGTGATCTCACTTCAAGATCCTCACCTAATTACATCTGCAAAGACCTTTTCTTTAAAACGTTCTGGGTGTTAGGACGTGGACACGTCTTTTTGGGGTCACCACCGAGCACAGTTACCGTCATTGTGGGAACTGTAAGTAACCCGGGGCACTAGACATGGTCCGCCCACTTCACAGGTGAAAACATGCCCAGCCTGGCCCAGCCTAGTCCAGCTGGAGCGCTGTCCGTGGTGCCCCTGGAGGGCTGGCCAGCCTGTGCCGGGTCTCAACTGCCTGGGTCTTTCTCCAGCCGCCCCGCCCCAGCCCTGCCTCTGCTCTCGTCCTCGCCCACCAGCCTCTCTGCCTTTAAACTTCACTTGGGTCCTGGAGCAGGGCTGGTCCAGGCAGAGGCAGGCGCTGCTGGGGCAGGGGCTGCGGGAACAGGGGCACCCACTGGCCCCACGTCCCCGCTTCATCCACCTGCTCTGAGTTCCCACGTGGCACCTAACAACGTCAGTGTTCATCCGACGGTCATATCGGAGACTGTCGTGTGGGTTTATTTTGATAAGATGGACATTTTGAGGAAAGGTCCAGTGCATCGCTACTGTTGGCAAAATAGGGACTGCCGATGTCGACCTGATTATATGTGGGCCAGGTGGCATCCCTCCAGGCTGTGGTCACAAAGGGTCACAACAGGGCAGCTCTTAAATGACAGGCATTCATTTCTCACAGTTCCGGAGGCTGGACACTCAAGCTCAGGGTCTGGCCTCGGAGCAGTTTTGTCACCCCTCCCTCTCTCATTGCTTTGCAGCAGTCAGGAGCCCATGCCTTGTGGTCGGGCGTGTGTTCTT
>PVKM010036867.1:0-14655 GCA_004027735.1 Carollia perspicillata | reverse complement strand
GCTTTCACATGAGAAGAGCAGAACCGGATGGCTGTGACAGAGACTGTATGTGGCCTTTTGGCATGCACAGTCTAAATATTTACTGCCTCGCCCTTTTCCGAAAAAGTTTGCCAAGCCCTATTTTATGTAACTCAGTTTGGGAAAGTTTGCATTGAACAAAGACAAGGTGAGGCGGTCCCAGATGAAGAACATTTGGGCCGAGGTTTGCTGGTTCCATCATACAGTAAGGGCCGTGGCAGATCAAAAGAACACATATCTGGGTTGGCAAGTTCGAGCATTAAAATATCCTGGTATTGTAAGTGTGGTCTGGCTGTGATCAAGTACCTTCCGTTCTCCGTGGATTGGCTATTGTGTATCAAGTAACTCATGTACCTGAACCCAACAATGCACTCACTATTCAACCCAAACTATCTCCCTGGCTCTCAAGCGTGATGTCTAGCCTTTGAAAATCAATCATCTTGTACCCTTGGCAAAGGACTGAACTAGAGGTGTACCTTTCCCATCCCTCTGTATCGGCAGAGATTCTATACGTGCTGGACTGTGTATCTTTTAGAGTCCTTCCCGGTGACACGCATCGTAATAATTGGTGCTGCCACTACCCAGGGCCACAAACATGTCCCTTCTGACAAAGCGGACTAAGTTTTCAAGGGGACACATGGGTCTGGGAGAACGCTTGTGGTGGTCCTGGCAGAAAGAGGTGTGGAATGTGACATCAACACCATTGTAAAGAATCCGCACAGAATGCTCCCTGGGCCGCTCTCTGTCTTGCCAGAGCTCGAAGATCAACCTGGCTGCAAACCTCGGGAACTTGGCTTCCATCAGGCCCAAGGCGCTGAGAACTGGTGACAGGGTGACGTCGTGAGCAGAATACAGGGCAAAGATCTCTTCTTTTCTGCCCTCGGCAGCACGCTGCATGCGGCCGATGGTCTCATTCAAGATGGGGTGGGCGCCCAGGAGTGAATACCCCAGATACAGTTTCTTCTCCCGCCTGTCTCTCTCGTCCTCAATCTGATGCGTCTTGATCACCCTGAAGTGCTCCATATCAATGCAGCCGTTTCTGGTGCAAGGGAAGCTGACGTTGTGGCAGAAGTGGCAGAGCATGGAGTCGATGGGGTTGGCAGCTCGGAGCTGCTTGGTGGGGACGTCCACGATCTTGGCCATGTCCCCGTAGGTCCTCTCCAGCTGGCTGTTCTTCAAGCGTAAGAGGTACTGCCGACGCTGCTCCTTTTCCAGATACTGGTTTCTCACTGGGCAATAGCAGTTTCCGGAGCAGAAGAGAGCACTGGGTTGGTGCCTGAAATAAATCTTCTTCCAGTCAAAATCTGGGAGAAAGCCATAAAGCAGGGCCAGCCCACTTTGCAGCGTCCGGCTTTTCCCAGTGGTCTCTAAGTAAAGCTGGTCTGGGGACCAGTCACTGGGCAGGAGTTTGTGTTTCTTGAGATAGATGTCCCTTAGGAGCTGGCCATTCTGCAGATGCTGCACGACTCCTGAAACAGAGCAACAGACTTTGCTGACCACCAGCTCAGCCAAAGGCACAGCAGAGGGAAGCTGGGTGAGCCAGTGCCCAGCTCTGGATTGCCTTAGATCAGTGTAAGAGAATGTAATCAAGCCTGCTGCCCACTGCGCAGAGGCTACAAGAATGGGTTCAAGTCAACGTAACTAGGGAGCACCTCGAGGGTATTCATAAATGGATGAGCACAGTGGGCCCTGTCCTCGGACCACAGCCTTTCTGGGGAGCACAATGACCATCTGCCGCAATCCCTCCCCTTTGACCAGCCCCTGCCCTGGGGGAGGCCCGGTGACTGGTGGGTGCCCAGGCTGTGACTGTCCTGGGCCTAAGGAGAGCTTTGGCCCTCTTCCCAGGGACATGACATTCCTGAGTGTGCAGGGAGAGCCCAGGTAACTCAGGCAGGTAAAGAGATGAAGCTGCTCGCTGGCCGCTTGGTCCTTTCAGTGTGCGGAAGTTCCCTCCCTCCCCCACACTCCCAACCCTCCCAACCCTCCCAACCGAAGGCTCTCTGCTAGGCTTCTGGGTGCATCCTGCCTAATCCTACCGGGGCTTTACCAGCTCACCCATAAGGACACTCTCTCTGCATGGATATGGAACAGTCTCCCAGACACCCAGATAGATAGAATACATGAAAAAAACCCAACCACCCCAAAGTGTGCAGCAGTCTGTTTTTATGCCCCTTTTAAATAAAAATGGAGCAGGGAATAAGAATGCGCATTTGCAGTTGCCTGTGTGTTGCATGAAGAAACCTTGGAAGGATGCACAGGGACGTGATCTCAGTGGTTACCTGGGAATGATGGGGGCACAGACATGGGGAGGATGGAACATGGATAGGAGCAGGAATTTCAGGGTTACCTTTTAGTTGGCTTAGTGTTGAACCACAGTAATAACTTATCTTGAAAAAATAAGAAAGCCTCATCTTCGAGTGAGAGAAGGCAATCCAAGGTAAAAGCAAGCTCACCTTCCAGCCAATGGGATGCAATTCCAGTAACAGATATGAATTCTCTGACAATGGAAACCCTATGACCCTATGACCAGTACTATCATTTATTTGGATGCCCAGATGTTTGAACGGCTCTGCTGCAAGGATGAGACAATTTAAGGCTGAAATGCATGAGACAGAGGGCACTGTTGGCCCAGGAAGGGGGACAGCTCAGAAAAAAAAAACACAGAGGATGTCCTACTCTGACTGAAGACTATTGATTGAGAACAGAATTCCCTCAGAGAACTGGCCTGGGACAAGCCTTAGCATTTCCAAAATGATTTGCAAAATGAGGTAAAACATGAGTGACAAACAATGAGAACCCGTATCTGGCCCTAGTTCACCTCTGGGCCTGTCGTATGCTCTTAAACCACATGTATTACAGCTGGAGTGCTTACTGTACACCAGACCTTTCTCCTTTAACCCTCACAAAAACCCAGTAAAGAAGGCATACTATTCTCCCCATTTCCCAGATGAGGAAACTGAGGCCCGAGTCTTTCTTGGCTGAGAGGTGGTGGAACTCGAGCCCCGTTCTGGCCCCTACCGTGTGCTCTTAGTCCCTTCTCACAGCACCTCCTTCCTGCATTTCCATGCAGAAATACCAGCCTCTGCCATTTAGGGCTTCGTATAGTCTTCAAACACAGCCTGCACATTCCTGACTTTGTTCCTGCCCTTCACCTCCGTCTTCCCAGAGAAGTCCTCATCCAGCACCTGGCTGCAATACTGCCTTCTCGGTGGAGTCTTCCTTCTTTGTCCCCCAGGGCAAATGAACAATTCCTTCCTGTCCCCGTGTGCCGCTGGACTTCTGGGACATTAGCTGCATTCACCGAGCCTAGCATATGCTAGCTCTGTGCTAGGCACTTTCCACGATATCAAATTTAACTCACCATCAGCCCTGTCGGGAAGACAGCCCCATTTCACAGGTCTGTCTACCCTAAAGCCTGTGTTTATTCTCTAAGATCCTGCAGCGGCAACCTTAGTGATCTCTGTGCACGCGGTCCCAGGGCAGCTGAGGGACCCATTAGGACAGGCAGCGGAGCATCTCACTCATCTGCCTGCCCCCCCGCCCCAACGCTCAGCAGCTGCCAAAGCATCTTGAATAGAGCAGGCACTAATGATCGACCTGTTCTTATGTAGTTACTGTGCGGTGCCAAAAGTGTGCCGGTTATAAATGATTGTTATGACAGCTATATTTTTTAAATGAAATTTCAAATGGAAGATAAAATTGGCCATTAAAGGAGAATAAGGGAATGGGAGAAAACAGTACCACACAAAAAATTTCTAGAATAATACTAATTTAGAATATGATGATGGTAATAAATCAACTGAGAAGAAAGGTCAGAATGAATTTCTCTAAGAGCGTGAGGGCCACCCCTTCACATACAGACCCCACTCACCTTAGGGAATAGCCCCCACTCGCGATGCACAGTCACCCTGACCTCTTAGCCAGCTGATGGACACTGACCCTCAAGGACACCACCAGATTCTCTCTCTCAAGAATGTGGACCAGCCAGTCCACCTCTGGGTGTGGCCAGGACTGTGACTCTGTCCTAACACACAGCAAAACCACAGAGGCAGAGCCAGCCAGCCTTTTCACTCCTGGTTCCAGTCTCTGGAGGCCTGATCGCATTCTTGCCCTTAGAGTCTGTGAGTCACCCCAAATCCTTACAATAAATGTCCTTTTTTTGCTCGAGTTGGTTTCTGTCACTTGGAACCGGAGTCTAAGCAATGGTTCTCAGCAGGCAGTGGTTCTGGGGAGGGTGTGGAGGTGGCGCTGACACAATAATAAAGGAAATAAATGTTCTTGACACCCAGTGGGTGGTGGCCAAGGGGATGGACCATCTTCTCAAGGAATTGTTCTCTATTCCATATAACTGCCGAATGTACCCTAAGACACTCCCACACATGGAAAAAAATCCACTTAAATAGCTTACTTAGAACCTGTTTTTTGAATGTGTAAATACAAAGTCATTTTTGCATAACATTAACATCCAATGAATTGTCCAGAAATGTGATATTGAAGGACATCTGTATTTTGTTTTGATCAGAACTTGTTAAAATAAAAAAGAACATATCTGCAAGAACCTAAAACACTGACTCGAAAGAACATAAGCACCCCTTTGTTCATTGCAGTGTTTACAATTGCCAAGAGATGGAAGCAACCATGTCCATCAATAGATGAGTGGATAAAACAACTCTGGGACATTCACACAACATCTACTCTGCTGTAAAGAAGAAGAAAGTTTTACCCTTTGTGACAGTATAGATGGACATGGCAAAATAATGCTAAATGAAATCAGCCACTTAGAGAAAGACAAATACCAGATGATTTCACTCATGTGTGGAATCTAATGAATACACTGAACCAACAGGCAAAACAAAGACAGACTCACAGATGGCGAGCAGATGCCAGCTAGTGGAGGGAGAGGCTAGGAAGCGGAGGGACTGACCAAAAAGGAGGAAGGACTCATGGACATGGACAGTGGTATGGTGATTGCTGGGCAGGGAGGAGGTATAAAGGGACTAAATGGTGTTGGAAAAAGTATAATAAAGATTTAAAAAATTAAGATTACAATTAAAAAAATCTTGCCCTGCCACTTGGTATTAAAGTCACCAATACAACATCCTTTAGCCAGCCTGTATTAGTAGCGGTCACAGTCGGCAATCTATACTTACGTGTAAGCAGCTGGTTACGTCATTCCATTTTCCAGTGCAGGTGTGCTCAAGCATTTATGCTGAGGTGCACAGAATTCTATAATAAATTAGCTTCCTTGTTTCCCTCTTTTATGTTATAGTTAGGGCACCTAACTATATTTTTAAACCCAACATAGTTTTAAATTATATGTGTAAAAAGATTATATTATATTTGAATCTGACTCCAGGATAGTTAAGGGAGTGCCTTGTTAATAAAAGGGGTGCTGGATCTGGTAGGATGAGAGCTCCTGTTTCAAATGGATGCAGAATTTGTGCACGTGGAACTAATCATTAAAAGCTTTTGACAAAACTCTGTTCAAGGCTGGTCCCCTTTCTTCAGCTTGCCCCTGTCTGTCACTCACTGTCATTCTCCCCAATAATAATGGCTTTCAAAACATGGTGAGACCAAGAGGGCCAACTATAGGACAGAGCCCCTCCCTCCATCAAAACTGAGGTCGTAAGATGCTGGGGGGGACAGGAAGACACTGTGGCCAATAGGTCCTCCTGATTCTTCCAAAGAGGCTGGTGACCAAGCACAGGTCATTTGAGGTCCCAGAATGAAGAAGCTGGAAACTGGAACCTCTTAGGGGGAAGAGGAGTCAGTCCTTTCTCTTCCCAAAACGGTGACCCCACAATTAACTTGCCGACCTGCCCTGACAGTGAACTGGCTGCAGAGAAAAAGATGGCCTTTTGTGAGGGAGTCAGTTGACCAAACGACTCCTTGCTCAGTGGGGACCTGCCATGTGTCTGTCCCTGAGCTCTGGTGCACTGAAACTTATCAGGTGTTATGTCTGTAGTAGCTAAGAACACGGGACTGGTTGCATGAGTTATGGCCCATCCACAGTGGAAAAACTGGTAGCCAGCAGAAATGGCGTGGCTGATAAATGGGGAAAGATGACCACAATATAGCAAGTGGAAAAGAGTGTGACAATAGTGTGTTCAGTAAGATACCACAGTGTGTGCACGCACATGCATGCACACAGGAAGAAAGATAACTAATTTTTTTGGTGGGATTATGGGTGCTATTTTTCTTCCTTTTGCTTTCTTAATTTCTCTTCTATAAACATATATTGCTTTTATAGTAACAAGTTTTCTTTTTAATTTTCAGAAATCAGACGTTTGATCGGGTATGCTGGTGGACTCGGCTGCTTGGGGTGCCAGTCCTTACTTACCCTGTGAACGCACTGCACCTCGCCCAGCAGTATTCGCTCCGAATGTGTGCCAAGCGGAAGGGAGAGAACACGTGGGCGAATGGCTGCTACACGTACCTGTCTGGGTGAGCTCTCCCATCTCACATAGCGGGTGATTGGGGAAAAGGGGCAGGGAGTGTAAGGGGCTTTCGAAAGAGGCTCCGGATCCTTTTGACATGTGACTAACGAAAGCTTCCAGTTTCGGGTGATACGGTTTCCTAGAGAGAGAACACAGAGATGTGGTGGTCAGCATGCTCCAAAGCAGTCTGCAACAGTGTCCGCTTCAGCCAGCAAAACCCCAAGTGTGGTGTGCCCATCCTCCGCCACAACAGGCACTCACTCAGTCACTTCTGAATTCCAAATTCCTCTGAGGCCTACGCATAAAAATACCCGCCCTGCAACACCAGCCTGTGTGCCTCTCTGCTGAAGCTCCCATCACTCTGGGAGTCGGCTTTGCCCTCCATCATCTGGCTCCCAATCTGCCCCCCTCCCATTTCCCTCTCCAGGAGGCCACTGACCCTTACCAGACAGTTGTGCCTAGGCTGTGAGTGCTCGATTTGTCCCTCCCTATCCATACACAGGCTGTCTGACCCCGAGTCCTGCAGATGTGTCCTCCAGGGGCTTCACACCACTCCCCCACACCCCTGCAGCCACTAGCTGGGTCCTGGCTCAGACAGTTTCTGTCGGGTGGCACGGGTTCCCCTTTGGACTATCTGCAGCCTAATCTTGCCTCTCTAATCTGCCTTCGCAGCCGCCAGAGACATGTCCTTAAAAGGCAGCCCCAACCCAACACTGCTCTTCCACACTGCCACCTTGTGGAAGGAGCCACGCTTGCCCGTCAGTCGGCTCTGGCCCCAACCCACACTGAGGCTCCCTCTCCACTCGGAGGCTGTGCTCGGGCGCTGCCCACCAACTGACTTCTGTTCCCCCGACACGCCTTGTTCTTTCACGCTTCCAAGATTTTCCACATGCTGCCTCTTCCTCCTAGAAAACCAACCCCGATCTTTACCTGGGTAATCCTTGATCCTTAACTTACCTGACCTCTGGAAAGTGTCTTTTGAAAAAAATTGACTAATGAGGACAACCGAGGTCTCTATAGCTTTCTACAGTTCGCGATGTATTTTTTTTGTACATGCTATATCTCATTTCACATGGGGTGGCAACAAATAGCAAAGCAAAACAAAACAGAGCAACAAAACCTAAAAACCCGGCATGTTTATGAAATCTGACTTAAAACAAATATTTCTGCCATGGAGCACATGCAGTGAAACAAGATTCAGTTCACCTTTCTAGTCACTAACATGCAGTTTCCCCGAATAATGAAAGGATCCACGTGTGCATATTTTCTCTGAACAACGGATTGACCTGTGAAGACGTGCACGCTTTGTCCAAATAATGAGATGACTTATGAATATTTACACCTTTTCTTTGAATAATGAAATGGCCTATGAATGTACTTCCCAGCTGAACAGAAGTGGACGGATAGAATAGCTCCCAAATCAGCATAAAAAAGCAAAGATGAATTGTTTGAACGGCAGATCCTTGCTGTCTGAAAGCCCAATTCATGTTGGCAATGCTTTAAAAGTGGCTGCCAAAATAGGTTTGATATTTTTCAAAAACACAAGGCTAAAAAACCCACCTTTGAAAAAAAAGGGTTTTGAAATGAAAGAATGCTAATCCTGTGGCGCAGCCGGGTCTGATAAATCACCCTGGCCTGCTGCATACGGAGGGTAGGCCATTTTCCCCGAGGCCACAGCACAGATATTTGCGAAATGGGAAATGGAATTCCTACCGACCACGAGGCTGCCGATGTGCTCGCACAGGAACACAGGCCACGTGTCAGCAGGAGTCCAAGGGGCTGCTGCGGCCGCTCTTTCAGGTTGGTGACGTCTGAGCATCTGGGAAAGCTCTGCAGCCAATTTTAAAACAAGACTTCACCCCTGGACGTGTTTGCCGAGATGCCCCGGGCTCCCCGGGAAACCTGACTGCTTCACGGTGTGTTTGTTTCTCCTGTGTTCATGAAAACTTGGTTTTGGCAGGGCGAGATGAAGATTCATAGAAGGGAGACTTCACTCATGGAAGAGCAAACAAATGGCTGGGTCTTTCCAACGGGAAGAGAACTGGGTCACCCGAGGCCCCTGTCCTGTCCTGGATCTGAACAGTCAGTTCCTGCCTGCCTAGTCTACAGTTCCACCCTGGGAGCTGAGTGTGTACCCAGCACACGGCAGCCACTCCAAAAAGACCTGAACGAATTCACCTGGGAAGTGACCCTCCTTAGACCCTCAGAAAAGTCCAAGCCTGACATAATCCATAGCAATGAATATGGCAAGTTCCAAGTGTTTATTAAAATGTTCATATTTTGATGGAAATATTAAAAATAAATACCATTGAGGGGGAGACTGCTAATTGTGACAAAGCTTCTCTTTGACCAAAGTTCAGCGAGTCTCCTCTGAACCCTCTTCCCAAGGAGGCCTTGTCTTTTGGACAGTCTTTGCGTTGCCTGGTTTTAGCAAGAATCCGCCTAAGTCAGTTTAACCAGCCAGAAACTCCCACTCTTGATATGGATGAAATTCCTCATCCCCAGGTGCTATCTGATCACTCTGGGCCACTGTTAGCAAGAATCTGGTCGAGGTGATTTATCCAGAATTAACCCCCACTCTGGCCTCCGCATTGCTCCTGATGTCACCTCCGAGGAATTTTCCATTCACTAACCCCCCACCTTACTCCTTGGCTGTAAATCCTCACTCGTCCATGCTGTGTTTGGAATTGAACCCAGTTCTATACAGAGGTTTCTTCTCTCCGACTGCATTAGTTTCTGGATATTATGTTTTTGCTGCTTTAACTACTGTCTGGCCCTGGCTTTTCCTTTAGTTGTATACTAAAATCTGTTCTCTTCTTGGGAACTTGGTTAGATCCCATTTCTGAAGTCCTAGTGGTTAGGGAGAGCCATGTGACTCAGTGTTTGCCGGTGCAATGGAAGTGTTAGCGTAGGTAGCTAGATATTAATAAAGGAAGGGAGCAAAGGGAATCAGACATTAAACCTGATAGACTTGGAGCTGAATCAGATAGTCATCTGCTTACTTTACTAGGAAGTTTCAGCTTCACACACTCCCCAGGGAACCACCAGTCTATTCCCTGCAGATTATGGGGAAAGATAAAACGATGCAGGGGAGATTCCTCTCCTGGGCACATGCCTGGTAGAGGCCAAGACGGCAAAGGGGAGGTGCTTCCACTATGAGACATGCACAGTAGGAGCTAAAATGGTGACCATAACGGCCTGTCTGTCCAGGCTGGGAAAAGGATCAGATTGGATAAGGGACACAGAACCATGGAAGATCTAGGAAATGGACCGGCTTAGGGGGAAGGGCCCAGCACCAGCCTGTGAAAGCTTGGGAAGTTGACTGGTTAGCTTGATGAAGTGCCTAGTCCTCCCCAAGCCCAAGATAATATCATCCCAGTTTAACAAAGAAGCCTTGCTCTGTCGCTCAGTAACATGTGCTCACCCTGTTCATTTGCATGTTCTCTCTCCAAGCAGCCACACAGGTCTAGCAGCCGGGCGGACTCCAAGCCTGGGCCTGGGCACAGCCAGCTGGAGTGCAGCCAGGAACACAGACTAAGCTAGCCAGATGGTGACGAACAGTGGCCTGGACTAAGCTAATGGCACAGAACTTTTGGATCTTGGCCTTTGTACTGGGCTTGATGAAGACAAGGTTGGACTTTTTCCATGATGGGATGGATGGAACGGGACACTGGGAACCCAGGGGTAGTCCTTTGGTTTTGCTTCTGCAATGAATCTTACCACAGAATCTCAGCCTCAAATGAGGTGGGTCTCCTGAAATGCTTTTCTCGAGACCCTATGAAAGGGCCCCATTTCCTCTGGCAATAGAAGGAAGTATGCTACTTCTGGGTTTAGGCTTTCAGACCATGGGTGTGTCCCATTCTCACTCCCTTCCTTCCCTGTGGCCGCTATTCTGGCCTGGCAGCAGCCCAGGTTCAGTCATGAGTTCCCGAGGCTGTGGGGGGAAGAACACAGGAAGGGATCCAGAGCCTCAAATGACCAGGAGGAGCCTAGTCCTACAGCCTGGAACATTCGTCTCAGATCTTCACACGAAAAAGAGACAGATATCTTTGTTATTCAAGGCAATGCATTTCTGGATCTCCCTCCTTCCCTGACTAGTACAGAAATGATTGTATCTGTGACAATGAACTTTTCTTCAGGAAACATTCATGTTTTTGTAACCTCATTGGAAATCTGCTTTCACACTGAAAATTCAAAGAATCAAAAGTGCCACTATTTTAAGCCTTCAAACCATTCACTTCAGAGCAGTTACTTACATTGTTATATGCATTGTTTATACCTATATATGCCTCAAAGCTTGAGACAGAACCCCAAGGCTAATCTGCACACCCATGAGATTTATTGTGCTCCAGCAGTCATCTGAGCAACTGCTGACTTCTGCACAGGACCTAAGACTGAAGAAGCAGTATAATACCGGGGACATTGTTATCAGAAAACAATTTAAAAAAGCTTCCATGGCTGGAAACTTACATGAGTTCACACCACAGCTTTTTAGAGTTTATGCTAATGAATATTTCTTATATTACTAATAAAATGAAACTCTAAAAAGAAACACTTAATATACTTTTCTTAGTTTTTAGCTTTCTGGACCTTTTTGCTTTACCTGATGTGATTGCTTGCCTTCTCCCTGCTTCCCGGAACTCTCCCCTTCCATGGTTCTCATACCATCACCCTCCTGCCTTCTTCCCTGTTTGCCAGTTCATGGTCTCCTCTTGGGATCCTCCTCTCTCTCTGTGCTACTACAGGTTGGTGTTTCCCAGGACTGTCCTCTGCCCTTCCCTCACTCCAGAGGCTCTGCCTGTGATTCTGTTCAAGCCCACAGCTCCAACTGCGATCTACATGGTGAACCCTCAAATCAAACTCTTTCTCCAGGCAAGATAACTCCTAGGCCCCACAACTACATGGCCGATAGTAATTTCTAGAAACTATTGAAACACTTGGATGTCTGGTGACAGTTCAAACTTAGGGCTGAGAACTCTCCTCGTAACTTCCCTCCCAGATTTCCCTTCTTCTGTGTATTGTGGGGAGAGGCATTGCCCAATCAGAAACCAGGGCACCATCCCATCTCTCTCCCTTACCTCCACCAACCTGTCACCAAGTCCTATTGATCGGACCTTGTAACTCTCTCAAATCCACCCCCACGCTCCATCTCTGTCTTCATTCCCCGAGTTCCAGCCTCCGTCATTTATTCATTCAACAAACATTTAATCATTCTCCTCCCATGTGCCAGGTGCTGTCTTAGGCATCTGGGATAGCAGCATTGAACAAAAACAAAAATCACTGCCCTTGGGAGCTTACATTCTAGCCTGGGGAAGCAGGCAACTACAGTGAACACTCTAAGTGTGTGTGTGTTAGAAAGTAAAAGATGCTTTATGATGATGCCTTTATCAAAAAGAGGAGCAGGGTAAGGGGAACCTGGGAGACCTGGGCGAAAGGAGGAATGCACTGTAATTTTAACAGGAATGCTCTGATTAGTCTTATGGAGAAGATGACATTTGAACAAAGAGGCTTGAAGGATGTGAGTGAATTAGCCACCGTAGTTACCTGGAGCATAACTGTCTGGAGAGAGGACACAGGGCAAAAGCCTCAAGGTGGCAGTGTGCCTGCGTGTGGGAAGGAGAGGCAGGAGCAGTGTGGCCGAAGGCAAGGAGAGCAGCAGGTGATGTTAGATGAGAAAAGGGGAGGGAGCACAGGAGGCCTTGAAGCTCAATTTAAGGATGTGGGCTCTGCCCTAGCTGGTGTGGCTCTTGTGTGCAGGGCAGTGGATTTTGTGCTGGCCTGCAAATCAAAGGGTCACAAGTTTGATTCCCAGTCAAGGCACACACCTCGGCTGTGGGCCAGGTCCCCTGTAGGGGGCGCTCCAGAGGCAACCACACCTTAATGTTTCTCTCCCTCTTTCTCCTTTCCTACCTCCCCTCTTACAATAAAGAAAATATTTTTTTAAAAAAAGGACATGGGCTCTGACTCTGTGAGAAGTCTTTCTCTGGATCACTATCCCCATAATACTGTAAAAACCACCACCAGCTCCCACTCCACCCTCCACATCTTCCTAACTTCAGCCCTCCACTCCCCAGCTCCCTTGCCGCCTTCATGCTTAGAATCCACGCTCCTTAGCTAGACATCCAAAGCATCAGGTGACCTAGTCCCCACCCACCTCTCCTCTCCATGCTCAAGCCTGTGGGTTGATCTGTCATCAGCCCACACCTTTGCACAGGCAGGTGTCACTGCCCTGGGTACTGTTTCTCATCAGCTGCTGCCTGACTTATTCCCGCACACTGATTAGGTCCCTTTCTCTCGGTGACCTTCCCTGATCTATCATCCCACCTCTCCTCCCTGCCCCAAGCTGAGTCAGGCTGGCCCTCTTACGGCTCATGCCACAAAATATGGTACTAAAACTGCTTCCAATTTTCTTCTACTTCTTTCTCTAATACTGCTGCTGCTGCTACCACCTGTGCTACCACTCACTGGGGGCTTACCATGTGCCAGATCAGTGTCTCCAGAGGTGACTGGGCCCGCTGAGGGCAGGAACAGCCCTTCTTCCGCAAATCCTTAGGAGCCCAGTCTCCCTCGACCCTCCAGTCCAGCCACATCCTCGTACTATCTTACTGTTACTCGTAGACGCCCAGTTCTCCCAGCCCTTTGCACTTGCTGTTCCCTCCATCAGGAGCACTCTTCCCCCGGATCCTCACAGAACCGGCTCCTTCACTTCACTTAGGGTCCTGTTCACCTGAGCCAGGTACATGTGACAGTACCTGCTATGTGACGTGCATTTAAAACCGAAGTTTATTGAATACACGCTGATTTATCAGTATTCTTTTCTTCGTTGGACTTAGAAATGAGTATCCAGTTCATGTGCATGAATGCAAACTAAAAGCATTTCCTAAACATAGCACGTCATCGGCTAAATGACCTTACCACTGGCTAAACATGGCACATGGCATTCACGAAGACGCGGCTTGCACTACGAAGATATTGGGGGCCGCACAGCATGTCGCTGGGAAGGGAAACTTTGGGGCACCCGACTTGTGGACATCTGGCTCCTCTCACTCAGCTCACTGCGCGGAGCAGACACTCTCTCCCCAGACCAGGGTAACGGGCACACTCCAGGACCCACTGCCTTTCAGAAGGCTGTGGAAGTTAGGAATTTGTGAAGCTGAACTGGTACCTGTGAAGGCAGCAGACACTGCTGGTGACCCCGATCCCACAGTCTCAGGGGATCCAGAGGCCCGAAGTGGATTCACATCGCTGAAAGCCCCGCCCACTCTTGTGAATAACAGGTTGATATTTATTGTTTTTAAAGATGGAATTAATTAAATGATGGTAATTAATTAAACAGGCATACTCTACCCACTTTCTTCAAAGCACTTGAAGTAGATCCTAAAAATACAGAATGTTTGATCAAATAAAACTAGGCCACAAGATCAAGGTCAGGGAAAACGAGGGCAGAGGCAGTGGGGGGCAGGTGATCCCCAGGAACTATGCCTCTCCAATGGGAGCCCTAGAAATGGCTCCTTCAGTGGGTCCTGCTGTCGCTTGGACAGAATGAGGGGTCCTGTGGCCTGTCCCGGCTTCATGGCCACGTCCACTCAGGGAAGGAGAGAGGCTGGGCCCTGGAAGACCTCCAGGCTGCTGTGGTACCTGAAACGCCACCCCCTTACCAAGCTCTTGGTAGGGACCAGGCTTAGTGCCTCACCCCTTCACCTTAGTCGGACTTCACAAGGGCATGGGAAGGGAGGTATCACTACTCCCATGTTCCAGAACAGTGGACTGAGGCTCAGGGAGGTGAAGTGATCTTCCCTACATCTAACAGGTTACAGTGGCCTCAGAGGACTCCCTGCCAAGACTTAAATCTAATAGGAACACATGATAGAAAGACGATAGGCCATTGTGACTTGCGATTCTCACTTAGATCCTCGATTTGTTCCGCAGCCAACCCTGCCCAACAACCATGATATCCCAGGCTCAGGCTGGGCCTAGGAGACTCGGGGAGGAGCAAGAGCAATGCCCTGGAGAAGCCTGTGGTGGTGGTGGTGGGGGCAGAGACAATCGTGCTGGGAGGGCAGGCTGCAAGGTACCCCAGTGCGTGGGGGAGGCCCTTCACCTGCCCAGGTGGCCCTGACCAATGGGTCCTTCTCCCAGGAACAGCCAGGGAGGCCCCCAGAGGCTTCACATCCCTAGGGACATTCTAGTGACAGCTGAT
>PVKM010036866.1:0-14645 GCA_004027735.1 Carollia perspicillata | reverse complement strand
GGGGGCGCAGGAAGGTTAGGGCTGCTGAAGCATGGAGTAGGGCGCAGGAAAAGGTCACGGGTAAGGCTGGGGAGGTAGGCAGGGCCCAAATCATGAAGTTTACATGAGTGGAGAGTTTGAAGAAGGGAAGCGACATGCTCAGAATTATTCTCTAAGTCCCTCCAGGGTTGTGTGAAGCATGGACTTGGAGACACAGAGCCATGGGTTTTAACTCCTGGCTACACAACTGATTAGTTGTGTAAACTTTAGCAGGACACAAACTCTTCCAAACCTCAATCCTCCCAAGCCTTATAATCTTGTTAATGTAAGATGGGAAGTACATGAGATAATGAGTGTAAAGCACTGGACCACAGTAAATGCTCAACAAATGGTAGCTCTTATTATTATTAATATTATAAGCCTAGAAGTTCGGAGATCCATTTGGGAGTCCAGATGAGACATACTGAGACCCCGCATAGGGGTAAGAAAACAGGACAATGCGAGATTTCAGAAGGAGAATTGACAAATATCGATAACCAGCAGATTATAAGAGTGTGGGTAGTTGAGAATGAGGCACCGCTGATGAGCTCTAGGTCTAGGAAGGGTGACTGAGTGGCTGGTGACTGGTGGTGCCCCTGACAATGTGGGAGGCAGAACAAGTGTGGGAGGCTGAGTCATGTTGAGAAGGTGTGCATTCAGGAATGGGTACCCGGGTCAACACCTGAGTCTGGAGTCTGGGGTGCAAGTGTGCCTCGGAGTGAGAGAAGCAGGTATCACAGGTATCTCATACTACGAGAAGGGAAGTAATTACCTACACAGGGTGTGTTCGGTCAGAACAATAATGAGCTAGATCACACCCTGGGACACCACAATTCAGGGGCAAGGACAGAAAGAAAAGCCCCGAAGAAAGAAACGAACCAGAGAGGACAAGAAAAGCTGGGAGGGCTCTTCCTGGTGAAAGCTAAAGGAGCAGGATCTCACGGAGGCAGTCGTCGGCGGCGCCCACTGTCGTTCAGAAGTCAGTCAGTTCCATGTGTCCTGAGAATGTAGCAGAAACTGCTGCTGATTCTAGACCTGGGGGCAGTTTTAGTGGGACGAGGACAGAAGCCTGACTACTGGGTTAAGGTGTAAATGGGAGTGAGGACGTTGATAGAATCTACCATAAACTCCTACAAAGTTTAAGCTTTGTAAGAGTTTATGAAGAGGAATTATATAACTGTAAAGGAGGAATGTAGGGTCAAAGGTTAAGTTAAAAATAACTTTTAGGATGGAGCGCTCTGAGCATTTTGTGAGCGGAGAAGGAAAAGGCAGATGACAAAGGGCGATGACGCGGGAGACAGAATCACTGACAGACAAGGTGTCTGAGGAAGTAAGAAGAAATTGTAAAGCATCAGCTGTGTCAGGGCATCTGTCAACAAACCACCAGAGCAGAGTGTGGCATGGACGCGAGTCGGTGGAATGCCTTCTGCAAGAGCACCTCCGAGGGGGGCTGTGAGTTCCCTGAGCCCAGGCCTGGGCCCGCGCACCCCTCTGCTTCCACTGCACAGCACCGTGTCTGGCCCCCGCCCGCCAGGCATTCAATAATGTCTTTGGTACGAATGAATAAATATTCTTGTTGGAAACTTTATTTCAAGGGGCAGACAGTTTTAGAGATATGAGACTATAAGGCAAATACAGAGAATGTATTATCATATAATGAAATATTAACTAAAACAGTACACGCAAGCTCAGACGACACAGGCATCTAAGAGCTTTCTAGGTAGTTGAAAGTTTAGAGAGTTGGGGAGAATTGGGGTACGGAGCTCAATATGTGGAGAAGGACTGCAATGGTTCTAGAACTCTCTCTGGCCAAATAGTATCTCCTAATCTGCAAGCTTATACTTAAAATTCATTAAACAATTTAAGGGAGGATTATTTTCACCTCAAAATTGTAGATAAAGGATTAAAAAGGAAATGTGTGTGTGATTATACATCAGCGAAAACCCATTCACCATAAAATCAAATCAAACAGGTTCTGGCTCAGAATGGTCTGGGTCCAAGCGAGGTTCCACGATTTGCTGCCTGTGTGACCTGGGCTGGGTCCCTTTCCCTTCTCTGGGAAAGCAGACCGTGTGATAGATGAGTCCCCAAGTCCTTTTCAAATTGATTGCTCAAAGGTCTAAAGCGGTGATCCTTAACCTCTGAGTTAAGAGCAGTGATTCTCACACAATGCCTCTGAGAATCTAATGAAAGCTATGAATTCTACCCACCCAGCCCCAAAATAAACACAGAAAATGCATACAAAATTCTGCAAACCATTTGAGAAATCCCTGTCTGTACATTTCCTTTCAGGTCAGAAATAAGGTGAAACTCTTCATAATGCAGATGCTCTGTCTTCCTTAAAATGAATGGGGTCAGGCACCACAGTGACCCCTACAAGACCCACGGCAAACACTCTGCTATTTGCCCGCCTGAACTGTAAGTTTCCTGTTCTCTGAGTTCCCCAGTGGCAAGTGTGGTGCCCTGAAAATATTAAGAATCCACTTAATTTGTGAATCAGGGTCACAATGGTTCAAATACAGTACACGGTTCTTGAGTTTTCAGACCTTCACGGCTTCTGCATTGAGTACCAACTTCAAATTTTCCTTTTGGCAATCGAATCTGGATGCATGGCAACCACTATGAGCTTACTATACAGGGTCTGTCGATTTCCAAAGTTGATTTCCATTTAATTAAAGGGGTTTAGCTACCCCAGACTAGAAGCTATGCCTTAGTTCCAGAGCAGAATTTGATGGCCCTTACCTTCTCCCCAAAAGAAAACACACTGTATTTGCTTTTAGCAGAAACCTCTTACATTTGTAAAACCCTTTATACTTACGGGTTTCTGATCCCTCTCAGATGTATTAAATATTCATCTGGGAAGTAGGCAACATATGCAGCACTCCCATTTTAAAGGTGAGAAAAGGGAATATAAGATTTAAGTGACAGCAGAAAGGGCTTTCTATAGCACCAGGGCCCGAAGTCACATTTTTATAAATAAGCTAGTGTTTCTCTGTTACCCTTGTAATGAAAAGGTAGCACAGGCTTCTCTAAATTGACAGAGCAAAATAGCTGTGGCATTTAATAAAATGTTCAGTGATAACGTCTAAGTTATACTTGTGATTTTAGAAACCAAAACCCATTCCAATTTAAGCAATTTTATACATAAAAATTAAAGTTTGTTTTTTTAAATAATCAATAACAATCAAATCAGCCTATTTATGACTTTAAAAAGAAGCAGAGTCCACAGTACACAGTAAGAGGGATATCTCTCTACTTACCTACTGCACAATGTAAAATCTAGAGGAAAAAAAGAAAAAAAAGAAAATTAGAAAAGATCAACAATATTTGATATAAGCTAGCATTTCAGGAAGAATAGAGCAGTATCTGCTGGAGTACTGAATATGAAAAATAAACATTCCATTTTTAAACTTGGCTATGGGCTATTTAACAAAGTACAGATTCTTACTCAGGTTTTTGTTTGTTCATTTTCAGTTGGTTTATCTATAGAAGATTTCCTAAGGAGTCATCTCCCCCAGTAGCCTGCTAGATGTCAAGGACCTCTTTTATAACATATAAGCTCACAACAGCAGTTTTGTAAGTACGCATCCCCCACGTCTCGTACTCTGCAGAGCAGACAACAGAACATGGGGTCAGGCAAGCCTTGTTGGCCCCTTTTGCCCGGCAGGCCCTTCAACACAGACATTCATTCTACAAAGCTCCCCGCTTTGTTCCTATCTCGTCTCATTCCAGGACGTCCTTACAGGGATGTTCCTGATCTAATCTCTATCTCCTTTGAGCTCTAGGCCCACACTGCAAACAGCCTGTGAAATCTCCATCCGGCTGTACCAGCAGTAGTTCAAATATAGCATGCCTCGATGGTCAGCAACCAACCTCTTAGTCTCTCAAGTTCAACTACTCTTTCCTTCCCCTCACCCCAAGTCCAACTGGTTTCCAAGTCCTGCCTACTTCTGGCATCTGTCTTCCCTGTCTGTTTAATTTCTGGTGCCTTGGATGAGACTGCTAGCTCTTCCTCTCAATGGCCATCCAATGGGCCAATTATGTTCTTCTAAATCCCCTTCCGATAATCGTATATATGGCATTGCTTTAACCCTGGTGAAGGTCATAAAGACATAATTTGAAGCCATCTACAAGACTGACTGAATGTCCAAAGGTTTTATAAATGGTGAGACCTATCAGCTACTGTAGTGCATCTTAGAATTACATTTCTCTAGCAGACATCACGCTGTTTGATCCTAACAACTACCTTGGTAAAGAGGCTGGACAGTACCTCTACAAGCAGATGAGAAAACCAAGGCTCAGAGAGGCTGCACAACTTGCCCAAGATAGTAAGTGATGTCTGGGGTAAGAACCCGGGTGTTATTTTACTCTACTGATTTTCTATCATAGAATTTCACTGTACATTAGTTTTATATAACAGAAGCCATAATTTGACAAGACTTGGCCAATCTAAAACATGCTTGATAAGACTATTATACAGTAGTTCCCCCTTATCCATGGTTTCAATGACCCATGGTCAACTACAGTGTAAATATATTTTTTAGAAACCCCAGAAGTACCATATTTTGCCGTGTATAATGTGCTCCCGTGTATAATGTGCTCCCATGGTTTTCTGCTCATTATACATGGAATTATTATGCCCATTATTATATCCATGGTATATAATCATTATACCCTTGTATAAGGTGCATCCTTATTTTTTCCCTCAAAAATCTGGGCCAAAAAGTGTGCATTATACACAGCAAAATACGGAAATTCATAAATTTTAAACTGTGCACTGTTCAGAGTAGTGTGATGAAATCTTTCACTGGCCCACGTGTTCTGCTGAGGACCTGAATCATCCCTTTGTCAGGCAGCTCCACACTGTGTGCTACCTGCCCACTAGTCACTTAATAACTTTCTGGGCTATCTGATTTACTACTGTGATATCAAAGTGCTTGTATTCAAGTAACCCTTATTTTACAATACTTCACTTAGCAATGGCCCCAAAGCCCAAGAGTAGTGGTGTTGGTAATTCAAATATGCCAGAGAGAAGCCATAAAGTGCTCCTTTACATGAAAAGGTATATATGTATAGGGAAAAAAAAGTATTCGAGGTCTGTCCAGAAGGTATCCAGCCATGTAATATGAAAAAGGACATTTATTGAACGAGATACAAGACACAAGAAACAGTGTACACAGAACAATGATGCCTCAGTCCCCTTCAAAGTAGGCACCTTGGGACCTCACACAGTTCTCCCAATCGCCATCAGCTGCCCTGTCATCAATCTCATTGATGGTCTAAAAATTTCTTCCCTTTCAACGGTGGTTTTAATTTTGGGAAAAGCCAGAAGTCACAAGGTGTCAAATCTGGGATGTAGGAAGGCTGAGTCACCTGGGTGATTTGATATTTCACCAAAAAACCTCTGCATAGGGTGTAATGCATGAGTGGGCATGTTGTGATGAAGCTGCCAATCACCAGCTGCCCATAGCTGCGGCCTTCTGAATCATCTGAATCATTTTCAAGGAGGAATGTTCAAGCTTAATGCAAAATTTGGTGCAGGTTTGTTGCTCTACTCACTCAGTCATTTTGAATGAGATGGCCACACAGCTTACTCAATAACACATGCTCACTCAATGGTGTCTACTACTCCCACTGACTAGTACAGTGACATCATCATTGTTCACACATGTGCATTCTAGTCCTCTCACCTTAGCTGCCAGGTCACATCGATGCTGTGCAAACTGTTCTTGTTATATTAACAAGGGCTGGACATTTTCCGAACAGACCTCATATATAGGGTTCAGTACTATCTGTAGTTTCAGGCATCCACTGGGGATCTACTGGGGATCATCCCCTGCAGATAAGGGGGGAACTACTGTATTTCACTAAGGTTTTTGGAGGGGAGTAGGGGGCAGGACTTAGATTTAAAAAATCAGGCTGCACAAATTCGTTGATAACTGATAAAAGAATTACTATACTACAAATCCTGTAATTTTTTTCTGAAATAAGACATTGCTAAGAATCTCAAATGTATGAATATTACAAGACGAGCTGAACCTCCTGCTGCAATGCTGAAGAAAACTAAAAGATATGTGTAGATTAAAATGCGTAATGGCAGACATGAATGAAAAACATGCTTTAAGGCAAGATGGATGACGGTACCTAGACAGAACACCTGTTCTATCCACGTATGTGGCAAAATATCCAAGCTGCGGATTAACAACGGCAAACAACAGGACCTTGCAGAAACGATATATATAGTGCTTAAGGGCAACTGTGTTTTCTTTACATGGTGGAAACGGTGGGTCTATTAGACTCAGTCTCCCATTTGGCATCAGCACCGAGAGCTATTTGTTATGCCGCTGGTGTGTCTGAAGTAGGGGAAGTGGGATGTCTTCCAAGGCTGCCTTCTTTGCGGCTGTTTTGCATTTGGTTTCGTCCCCTCTCCTCCCTCTACTTCCCGGCATTCAGGGAAATCACCCTCAGCTAGGGAGTAACTAACAGTCAGGGCTTGAATGAGTGCTCCGATCCCAGCTGGACTCTGAAGAAAAGAGGCACTTCCTCCCTCCAGCCCAGGAAAAGTTCCCTAATTCCATAGTACATCATTACATGGACGATAACCTGATTGCTGCCCCACCTTCTGAGATGCTAGCTAAGACTTATGCTTTTTTTAAAAAAGGCCACATCTAATGCGGGCTTAATTATAGCCCCTGAAAAGGTCCAACGGTCTGAGCCTTGGAAATACCTGGGGCATGTTCTTTTTCACCGGACAGTTCAGCCTCAAACACTCCAAATTAATCTATCAGAATCCCCAACCCTTAATAACCTCCTACAACTACTGGGTGTTATTAACTGGATTCGACCTGGCCTACGAATAACCACCCATCAGCTTATTCCCTTATTCAATACCGTAAAGGGGACTCCGACCTAAGTTCTCCTAGAACTTTGTCCCCCAGGGCTCTCCAAGAATCAGGTCTTGTCAGTCAACATATTAATCAAAGACAGCTCACAGGAGTTGACTGCCAGGTTCCTATCTGGCTTTCGAACTTCAGGTCCCCCTACGGGATTAATTGGTCAACTGTTACCTCGGTTAGGCACGACAGAATGGCTATTTCCCTCTCACCAACCTCAGCGTACCATTACCACTTATACTGCAGCTCTGTGCCAACTTAATGTAATCGTTATTTTCGTTATTTTTGTCATGTGAACAGAGAAGTTATAAATTCTGGAGTGACACAGAATTTTCACTGTTAGGTTCTTCTTACTTGTTTACTTACTAGCCTCCTTCTTTCTTTATTCTACCCTGGTGAAAGCTGAAATACCTCACGGAATTCCAGGTGGACACCTTACAACACGTACCGTGGGCCAAAGCTGTACCGTCCAGTGCACTAGCCGCTAACCATATGTGCC
Source organism: Carollia perspicillata (assembly GCA_004027735.1). Lineage (NCBI taxonomy): Eukaryota > Metazoa > Chordata > Mammalia > Chiroptera > Phyllostomidae > Carollia > Carollia perspicillata. Next base: position 7,235 of record PVKM010036866.1, on the reverse strand, counting down.
TACTTAAAGTAAATACAATTTAAAAGTTTCTCTGTCCCACCAGCCACATTTCAAGGGCTCAACAGACACATGCGACCTGTGGCTACCATAACACAGCACGGATCTGGACTGCTCCCACTGCAGAGAGTTCCACTGCACAGTGCTGGTCTAACGACTCGGATACTTTTTATTTCTTTATTCTAAAACAGTTAAATCACCTTCGATAAGATGCTTTCAAAGTTCCTCTACTTTTTGTGGGTGTTTTCAAAGTGTCTCCGCCTGCAGGAAATCTCATGGTCTGTTATCCAGAAACCTAACGCTTTCTCTTGGCTGTTTGTGGATTTTTCAATTCTTCGAAGTCCAAGGATCGAAATTGTTTTGCTATTACATTTCAAGGTCTCTTTTCTGCTGGAAATCACTTAGGCTGGTTTTGAGTTTAAAAATTTACATGATAGGTGCCTGAAAAGGGAAGGGATGTTTTTCTTCTTCAAAAACAGCTCCTATGCAGAACTCCGCATGCCCTTAATAACCATACTGATGTGGTCTTTCAGTTCAGAAGAGTTTTCCACTATTCTCCCCAATTACTTATGAGTTATACATTCCAACCTTGTCTATTTCTGGTAGCCTTACTTTTCGACAGACTGCATACCCTCAGTCTATTTTCTAGGCACATCGGTTTTATTGAATTATTCGAGTTTCACCACTTTTTTGTGTATTTTGTTTTTCTGTTGTTCAGATAATCACTCCTACATTAACTAGTCCACCAACACATACCATATTTTGCCATATATAATGTGCTCCTGAGTATACTGCACACTCGTGTTTTGGGCCCAAACTTTCAGGAAAAAAATCTTTTGTTTAAATTTTTTAATTCAGTTGTTTATTTATATTTAGAAACAAAACCGATTATTGTGTGTCAGGGTATTATTTTGCATATGGATATCATTACTGCTTCCTAGAGTTACACTTTTAATAATAAATATAAATAACAGAATGAAAAACACGTATATAGATATGGAATAAGTACTACCCACGGATAAGGCGCATCCTTATTTTTTTCTCAAAAGTTTGGGGGGAAAAGTACACATTATACACAGCAAAATGAGACAGTGTCTCTGATGTGCTTGGCACTACTGTTCTGTAACGTTCTATTTTACATTCCAAATGGTAACCGCTGAGAACTCCCAGCAGCTGCAGCTCTGTAGGCAGCCGGAGACTAGCTGGGAACTCCTGCTTTCTGGCATCTTCACCTGCCTCTCTGCACTGAGGCCTGCCTTCCTGCCCTGACTGCCACCATCAATATTTTTAGTTCTTTTTTTTAAAATTTCAGCACATTCCCTTCTACAGCCACTAACTACCTAGCCTTTTTGAATACCACCAACCATCTGCTTCTATTTGCTCGAGTCGGCAAGCAGCGAGTGAGGCCTGTGTGGGTGGGCTCCTGTTTCCCACAGGCTCCCTTTTCCCTTCTTATGTTGTGACACATTAATTACACCCGAGCTCTATTTTCTCTCTGGTTCTCATGTTGTTTTTGAAGCTGGTGTGTCTAGGTTTGGTGTCTTCCTGTCTGCGTGAGATATCTCCGGTTACCTGCTCTGCTGGCTTTGCGGAAGTCTCTTTCAGAGGTCTGTTTTCTCAAGGCAAGTCTTCAGAAAACAGGTATTTGAAAATGCACATATAGCTTATGTTTCAAAAGCTCCTCTTTAAAAGCATTATTATTGGGAAATCAGCATGTTTCCAGAAGGAGGAAAACTATTACCGATGATGGTTATGGCCACAGATGAGTTCACAAAGCAAACTTAAGACATAATGGGCCAGAAGTACACACTGTATTAGCAACGCCACAGAACCTAAGCACATAGTGTCTCTGAGGGGAAAAGAATCATCCAAAGACATTAAAATGGGCAGGGAGACAAGATGGGAGCCCTCTTTTAATGAAACTTCAAGTTCTTAAGATTCTGCTATATTTAAGAGAAATATCCATAATCACTTTCCTGAATATTTCATTAAAGTATCTGAATAGAGTCCGAGGTGATACACGAAAAGTTAGACCAGAATATAGACAAGGGGCTTAGAAAATGGTAGTGGGGAGGGGAGTGTTAGAAAATGTAACTGAAGTTCTAGAGAATTCATTTCGGATCCAGCCCCACCAGATCAACTCCAGGAAAAGAGCACGTGTAAAACTGTTTCCCTTCCTTTTTGTAGATTTAAGGGGCTCCCAAGCAATAGATCAGGAAGAGGCTGGGGAAGAAAGGGAGTTTCTGTGGTCCATTAGATAGTCCAAGATGGGCAGAGGTAGGTAAATGACATACACAGGATGGGCTGTATCAGTCTCAATAATTAATGTCTTTGCAGAGCCATCCTTAACCCACTGGAAACCTCACTGTCAATCAGAGAGGTGCATCCAATCATAAGTATTTAAAAGCATCTGCTATAATTAGTCTTATGCTAAATAAACATATTCAGCAGTCCAAATTCTCTCAAAAATAACTTTGAACTGACATAATGTAGCATCACTCTACTAATTTCTAATCTTACACTCAACTCTAACAAAGCTGCAAACATGAGAATTTGTCCTTACCTGTGAATATTATGAATCCAAAAAAAGTAAAAATGTATCCACAGCTTATTATAAATATAAATAGCATTTTTAAAAACTTGATATATCACATACCATAAAATTCAACCAAAGTGTACAATTCAGTGGTTTTTAGTATGCTCGCCAAGTTGTACAATTGCTACCACTATCCAGTTCAAGAATATTTTCATCACGTTAAAAATCCTGTACCTATATTAGTCACTCCCCACAGCCCCTGACAACCAACAATCTACTTTCTGTCTCTATGGATTTGCCTATTCTGGACATTTCATATAAATGGAAAAACATAATATATGGCTTTTTGTGCCTGGCTTCTTTCACATAGCATGTTTTCAAGATTCATCCATGTTATAACATGTACCAATAATTCATTCATTTTTTGATAGAGTGACATTGCATTTTCTTTATGCATAATGTATCTTCAAATAGAAGATATTTTTGCTACCTATGTTAATGAGCTCTCAGAATTACTCAGTACTCAAGCAATACACACTGTATTTGTTCACACTTTGATCTCTTGACCCACAGATTATCAGTATTTTACTTTCTGTCAATCTATAAATCATCTCATATACTATCATCTTCCTTGTATTGTGTCTCAATACTTCTGTAAATACTCCATGGTCTTTGCACCTAACACCCCCTTTTCTAGAAACTGCCCCTTCTTTCCAACTTCATACAGTTGACGTGACCTCGCTTCTGTGTACACAGGATTGGTCCAGGAATGAGCTGATGGAGCTGGATGAATTAGGCCCTTCACTGGGAATGTAGGATTGGGAGTAAGATTCTGTTTCCAACTAGCTGCTCTCTTGACTGCAGGAGCTGCACTCTCAGGAGCTTTTCTGTTACCACTGTCTGCTATGTAGACTAAGAAACCAAAAAAAAAAAAAAAAAACCACCCTCGTCTGCAAGATGACAAGAAAGAATTAGAGACAAAGAGAAAGAATAGCATAGACGAGAGACTGAGCCAAAACTCCTGGGTTCCTTACGGTGCCGGTTCCTGACTGCAGCCATTCCTAAGGCCCCGTGGCATCCTTGCCCTTGGATTTCGTGGAACATCCTATACCTCATGATAAACCTCCCTTATTGTATGAGTTAGTTAAGGAGGTTTTTGTAATTTCCAGCCAAAGGTCCTATTATAATCATCTACCCTATAAGATTGTAAGCTTTTCACTAGCAAAGGCTCAAACTCCACAGCACCCATTACAGTGGCTCAAACACATACTTATTTACATTATCACCCATGGAATAATTGGTAGCTATCTATAAAAAATACATATGACATTCCTAGATGAGCATGAACCAAAAAATTAGGGTTTGTGTCCATTTTAGAAAAAGCTGTATTATTGTAACAAAAGAAGTATAGTTCTGGTAAGCCTCCTTTATTACCCCAGGGTGGGGAGGCTCTTCCAACCACTGCTAATTCTCTGCGTATTCCTGGCAGTCTTCACGTCATTATGTAGTTCTCTTCCCAGAATCAACACCCAGGATTTGCCACCTGTTTGATTCTCAGTGGGAATAACAGAGATAAAACCAGATATGCAAATTATTTTCTTAATTCCCTACAAAAATTCTATGGGGATAGCCCTGGACTAGTCCTTCAAAGTCTAAGATTTGGTTTTTCTATCACACTATTTAATGGCACGACCTTTCAAGGTATACTTAAATTTTTAAAACAATACCTCCAATATTATAAAGTCCTACAAAGATACGTCCCCTCTAAATTGTAGAAGTATTCCAACTTCTTAATGTACTAAGCACTGGGGCAGTTTCTGATAGTCTTGACCCCAAACTTGCTTCTTGATAGCTTGAGAGGACTGTATTGGCTAAGCTCTGAGAGACAAAAACTAGTACTCACTCACTACTACCCCTTCAACAAAATTCAAGACTCTACGTTCAAAAAATAGACTTGCTAATTTCCCCAGGTTCAAAGGATTAGGGCAGGAAGGGGCTTTGGAAATCTACTTTAATATAATTATTTTACAAGTAAGAAAGTGAGAGGAACGAGAGATAAATGACTTGCCCCAATTCAGAGTAAGTTGGTAAAACCAGCGTACTTAGAATAAGGGTATTCAGACTCCAGGTGGGAGCTCTCCCTGTCGTACCATCTACCAAAAATGTGTAAGTGTAGACAGTATTGAAATCTCTGCTTTGTGAGAGAAAACAAAAACCAAAAACTACCATTTTCTGCTTTCAAATGAGAGGCTGAGAGTTTGAGCTATTGCATCTCATTTCATGAAAGTAATTTCCTTAAATATCTTTTCTGATGTCATAATGGGAAGATTTCTTCAACCTCAAAGCTTTTCACCATAACAAACTATGGCGGTTATTGCCTCTGTGTACCCGAAGCTATCCCTACTTCCCCTTTCCTAGACCTGCCTAATTATTGGCAAGAACGATTGGTCCAAGTCCAGCCAGAGTCCTTCCCTAGAACTGTGACACGGATGCTGAGAAAAATAAACTTCCTCCCTGTTTCCTACCATGTGGAGAAGGCAACTTCAGGAGGAAAGTCTAAGACTAACATTCAACAGAGATAAGGAGACATAAGAGATGGAAAGAGCGTGCATGGCAATGTCAAATCCGTGGTTCTCATTGTTGAGCTGGTTCCTTTGATTTTGTAAGTTAAACCTGTATCTTAATCAACCACAGAAACCAGGAAACTCATTTTTAGCTTAAAAGAACTTGAATTGGGTTTCTGTCACTTGCAACTCACAAACCCTTATAGACCCCGACACTAGGAGACGGGACTGGAGATACATTACACTTAATACAAGGAAATTAATAAGCTTTTGTTTAAATTTTTTATGCCTCTAGACAGGATCTACCATTTCTTACAACTACCACTCCTGACACCCTACACCCAACAATTTCCTGTTTCCAGCATATGCCTGGCCCTGGAAACATCTGAGTTTGCTAATACTTCCCTAAGACGTCCCTAGAATTTTTTAAATTCCCAATATAAACTTGGTTCATGTGAATTCTGGTAGAAGTAGAACATAACATAAATTCCAGGTAATACAAGTTAAATGAGATTTTACGTTTTCTAGAACATTAAAAAGATGGTCTATGTATCAACATCATAGTATACTACAAGTGAGTTTTCAAAATGTAAAGCAAATCCAACAGATATGCCCACTTCAATATAATTTGATAGCATGTTTTATTTTATAACAATAGAATCAACAACAACAAACCTCAGGACCTACCTCCAATAAGGCTCCAGTTTGGAAGAATTTCAAAGGCTTTTCAATGGAATAATAAAGGCTATGATAGCTACCCTTAGCCAGGTATGCTCTGACCAGGCCAACTGCTATAACAAGCCACCTAAAAAAGAGAGAGAAAAAAGATCAATCACAGAAAGAAAGAAAGAAAAGAAAGGTAAGTAGGACTTAAGGTAATAGGAAGATGTGGCAATGACAGATATTGCTAAAGGTGACCTCAAGAACCTGCGTCCTGGACTTATTAACCTTTGCTCTCAAATACCAACGCACAGAAGTGTTGCACCATACCAAGACTGTGCCACATAAACATAGTGGCATCTCACCCATCTGGAGCTCAGGCTTCCTGGCAACCTTGCTTGTTGAGAACAAGGCCAAAATAAAGGGAGTAAGTGAAACTGGTCCCTGAGCAGTTCGATTAAGTGCCAGATTATCTAAGACGAGCGAGAGAGGGAAAAAAAGCGTTAAAGGAAAATTTTAAATGGCCTGTGCAGTTAAAAGGTCTGTAATAATAATAATAGGACGAAGAGATGTTTTCAGCTCTTTTACAAGTATCTCACTGGAACATACCCATACCTTAAAATCTATCGCTTTTAATCACAAATGAAGTCAGAATAGAAGATTAGACTTCTTTTTAAGGAATAAAAGAGGTTGTTTTAGTTGAATTTCCCAAAATCAATTCAGCAGAGAAATCCAGATCAATACAAAATGCAAAACAGAAAAGCACTTAGGCATATTGCTGTAAATGTCACATTTCTGTTCTACTACCCTTTTCAGAAATAAATTTCTCAGGCCTGGTAATTTGTTTATGTTCCATAATGAAATGAATGGGCCTTAATTAAGGTATGTCCCCTTGAAGGCAGTAATAAGATTTACCTATATGTATAATCTCAACTACGTAATGGAGTATGTAAGTCATTTCTGCCAAATGTCAGACAAAGACACCAAATAGTTTGTAAAAGAAGAAATTAACTCCTTAATGGCGTAACTGGTTCAGAATTAGCAGCCTAGAAAAAATAAACACCTCATTTTACTCCCACAGACCCAAATTCTCGTCCTAGTTTAAGACGCCACACCTTACCCTCCACCCCTTTCTCTACAGTCATTGCTCAGGAATTATGACTTATTTTCTTCTTCCCTAATGTCCCTTAAAATCTCTCTCTAGACCCAATGCTCTCACCAATGCCCTTGCTGAGGCAAGAATTTTACATATAAACACACAAGATTACTGAATATTCTTTTAAAATCACTGTGAACATTTATGTGACAGGGAAAACTGGAATCTGTAATATTTCTTCACTGGCCTGTCAGTAAAGAGAAATAGGTTGTAGATCCAGATCTAACACTAAGAAGTTCCCTGACCTCAAGCAAGTCAAGCAAGTCACAGCTCTGAGCCCAGGCCCAAGATGAATCTGTGTGTGTGTGTGTGTGTGTGTGTG
>PVKM010036865.1:0-14671 GCA_004027735.1 Carollia perspicillata | reverse complement strand
GACCTGGCAGCTATACCCCACCAGGCAGCCTCCCCTGCCCTCCACCGTGATGCACAAAAGGGTCATACGAAGGGTCTGGGGTGGCCAGGGGGCAGGGTCCTGACCTCAGGACCACAGGATGTGGACCAAGGCCCAGACACATGCATGCACCCACGCGGGCTCACAAAGCCCCAGCAGCAGACAGAGAGCGCCCAGCCGGGGCACCAGGCAGGAGGTGGGGCACGGCCCCCTTCACAGCCCTCCCCTGCCTCGGGTGAAGCACAGAGCAGGGGCGAGAGAGCCAGCCATAGGGAGCACAGCCCAAAACAAGAAAGAGGGAGAGAGGGTGCGAGAGAGCAAGCAGAACAAAGAGGGCCAAGAAGGCCACAAGGAGGGGAGGAAGGGCAAGAGGAAAGAGCAGGCAGGCCAGGGCGGGCCACGTCCCAGCTCGGCTGGGGCTTGAGGAATGAGCTGCAGACGAGGCACTGGCAGGACGATCTGGCCTCCAGGCCTTGGTACGAGCCGTTCTCTCTACCTGGAGCGCCCTTCCCCCTGCTCCTGAACTCCTACTGGACCTTCAAAACGTAGCTCAGGTGATGTCTCCTGCAGGAAGCCTCTCTTAGCTGGCCCTCATCAGGTTCAGGTGCCTTCCAGAATCCCTGGGTTTCGGGCCCCACACTGTGCCGCCGGGCTCCCACCCAGAGCTCAAAGGCTCTCTGGTCCTGAGGTCTGACCTTTCCCCAAAGCTACTCCAGCCCCAGTCTCCCCACTGCACCCCCAGATGGCTTTCTGCCCATTACCACATCAGGCCAGGGGCAAAAAGGAGGCCCTGGGGAGATGCACTGCCCCTGCCCGGAGAAGAGCTCGTTGGGGAATTTCACAAGGTCCACTTAGACCAGCGGCTCTTCCCCTCCCCAACAGGAGGCAAACAGGAGGCAGGCAGCCAAGAACCGTTTTAAATAACCCAAGTAATAAAAATGGCCAGTTAAGAGGGCGGAAGGCAGTGTCTCCGCTGCGGGGGTGTCTCTCCATCGAGGAGCAAGGGAGCAGGGGATGTGTGAACCTGCACATATGAAGGCAGAGCACGCAGGCCCGAGAGCACTGAACAAGCAGCTCAGCACAGAGTCAGGCCCCGCCCAGAGCAGCCACGTGGAGGGCTCCTGCCCAGCCCACTGTGCCACTCATTCCCTGCCTCTGCTGCTCTCCCCAGTCACCCAGCCTCCTTCCTTAAGTGCCCAGGAAGCGGCCAGCGTCTGAGCCTCATCGTCCCATTCGCTTTCTCCTGCCGTCTGTGCAATACGACTGGCCCCACTCAGTGGATAAGGAGACATGGCTCAGAGAAGCACATGACTTTCTCAAGGTCACAGGGCTGAGCAGCAGCAGCGATGCCTCGGCCTCCTCTCCTCCCAGTTCCCAAGCTCTACGCGAGGGCTCTGCTCCGCGTTGCCTAGCTTTGCAGGCTCCTCTCCAACACCCCTCAGAGCTTGTCTCCCGATCCAGGGAGGCGTGAACAGAAGTGCAAGGGGAGGACGGGATATCTCAGGGAGCTTCAAGCAGCCCTCGGTTGCACGAGAAGTTGGAAAAAACATAGCAGTGTGGGTGGGTGGGTCCCAGGGCTTCCATCGTTTAGTGCCCCCAGCACAGGCACCATCTAATCTTCCTCTAATCTTCTGAACAGCCCCGTGAAGGCAGATTCATCATCCCATTTCACAGACGTGAAAACTGAGGCTCGGAGCAGCAACATACTTGCAGTAGGCATGCCCCTTCCTAGGAGGGACACGGAACCTGATTTCCTGGGTTCCGATCTTGGCCTGCTGCACATACAGGCTATGTCTTGGCCCAATTCCCTTACTGGCTCTGCGGCTCAGTTTCGGCATCTCTAAAATGGTCTAATGATAGTGCCCAACTCATAAGGTTATTATGAGGTTACATGAATTAAGTGTAAACTGCTTTAAGTGGAGCCTGGCAAAGACTGAGCACTGTACAAATAATTGTTTAATAAATTAATTAACTAATAAATGTGGAGCGTGCCCCTAGTAGGCACAGGCGCTATTTGAGCAGGGGCTCGTCACGCGGCAGCACCACATTTGCCTGTGTGCCCAGTCTCCGAGCTCCTGAGGGAAGAAGGGCTGCCTCTGGCGTGGTGGGTGCCCAGCCTCGGTCAAGAGAACAGAACTGTGGTTTCTCAGACATCCACACCCAGCAGTCTCATCTTCCCTAGCAAGAGGCACGGAGTGACTGTGACAAGTTCCCCGTTCCCTGGCAAAGTTCACGGAAGCAACTGAAAGCAAAAGTTAGGCAGACCAGAGCCCCGGGGCGGAGGCCAACTTCTCTCCAGCCACAAGAATGCCCCATGCTCTCTCCAGCCTGTAATCGGTTAGCGTGAAGCCCTGGCCACACCCGGGAGCTAAGACTTAGGTGCTAGGCAAGAAAACAGGAGCTCAAAACCCAAGTGCGGAACCCACGTCCAGCCCTGGCTTTGCTGTAGAGCCCCAGGCAAGTTACGTTTCCCCTGAGCCTTGGTTTCCATCCTGCAGAGTTGCCACAAGTTTTAAATCAGATCGCGTGGAAAGTGCCAGAGAGGTAAAATATAGGTCCCCTGCTCCCCATCCCAGCCCCTGCCAAGCCTGCCAGCTCAGGATGCTACCTTCTTTGGCTGAGACCAGGAACTCCCCTACCCAGAGACGGACCCCATTAGGATGATTTCCAGAGAGCTGGGGGGCGAGGGGGGGCTTAGGACGGTGCCACTGGCTATGACTCGTCAGCTTCTCAAGAAAGAGTTACTGTAACGTGCCAGCAGGAAGTCCTCCCAGAGTAGCAGCTACCTCCCGTTCTGCCACCAGCCTCAGCAATACTGTGACAGGCGGCAGGGAGACCCCGTGCCTCAGCCTGCCTCTGACCTGCCTCAGTTGGCATGGGACAAGGCCAGTCTGTGTCACCCCCGGGAAGAACACGGGATCTGGAGACCCAGGCTGACCTCACTGTAGAACATGGGCCAGAGGTTCTCTCTGAACCCCTCACCTATAAAACGGGCATCATTGATTCCCATATCCGGGGGGTGGGGGTTGCTCTGATAAATAAGTCTCCCGCATTTAAAGAAACTGTCCCAGAGCTTAGCCTCTAGTACATGCTCAGTTGGTGGTGGCTATTAAGTTGTGATGATTTTTTTAAAACTTTTTTTCAAAATGCTTTCACACTCCATTATTTCAATTAATTTTTTCATCAACTCTGGGAAGCAGAACTCACGAGGAAGCTTACCCCCACTCCACAGAGAGACAAACTGAGATGTGAGAGATGAACTAGCACGTCCAGAATCCAGACCGCCGCAGCAAAGTTACACAGAGAGCAGTCTTCACAGGGCACCGAGTAAGCCCACCTTCCCACCATCCCCACCCCCAGCTGCACAACAGGAAGCTGGGGCAAGCCGGGATCACAACCAGGACACTCCACAGGGCTCTAGGTGCCCCGTGACTCCAGGGAGCTCAGCCAGCCACAGCCCCTCGAGGGAACTGGAGTCATTTACCAATTGGTGAAGACTACCCTCTCTTATACCAGGAACTAGAGTGAGAAACCACATCCTGCCCAGGAAACCAAGTCCCCAGTGCCCACGAAGGGTGGCAGGGCTGCGGCCAGGCCCAGCCGGGCTGTGTGACTACATGATGAAGAAGACAGACCCAAAGCCGGCCCCGCAGAGCTTACGAGGGGGGACCCCAAGAAACAGAATTTATTTGTAAAAAATTACATATTTATTCTTACATGTTTAAACTTCAGACATTGTCAAAGTACTCTCCATTTGATGCAATGCACCTATGGAGACATTTTTTTCACTGTTCAAAAGAGTTTTTGAACTGGTCGGTTTTGATGCCTTTTAGTGTTTCTGCCATTTTTTGTTTCACCTCTTCCACAACAGCAAATGTTCCCCTTTGAGGACTTTTTTCTTTTCTTTTTTATTTTTTTAAAGATTTCATTTATTTATTTTTAGGGAGGGAGAAAGAGAGGGAGAGAAACGTCAGTGTGCGGTTGCTTCTCACACGCCCCCTACTGGGGACCCAGCTCACAACCCAGGTGTGTGCCCTGACTGGGAATCAAACCAGCAACCCTTTGGTTTGCAGGCTGGGCTCAGTCCACTGAGCCACTCCAGCCAGGGCTGAGGTCTTTTTCCATCTGGGGAAATGAACAGTTGCTCAGGGAGAGATCAGGTGAAGAGGGAGGGTGGAGTGTGGGGGTCATGCTGGTTTTGGTCAAAAACTGCTGAATATACAGCGTGGCATAGGCAGGTGCACACATTAATCACCCATCGTGAAATGGACAAACATGTTGAAAGAGCCTTCAAAAAAAATTCCCTGAGGCCAAACGCTACCTCTCACAATAACACCAGCTGGTACGCTGATACAGATGGGTTCCTAGAACATGCACCTAGTAGGGGAAGCCTGCACTGCAAGGGGCCCGTGTTCCAGAAGATAATTCCAGTTTTCTTGGGGGTCCCACCAGTACAGTTGGCAGAGGTACAGACACATCCCAGGCAATTATGATTTAGGGTGTAGGGTGCAGTGATGGGAAAGATAGTGGGTGCTCAGAAATGCCTGATGAAAGAATGCCAGGGAAGAGCAACACATCCTAATCCCCACGCAGGGGACAACCGCACTGCCTCTTTCTTGACCCAGGCCTTCAGCCATCCCTGACTTGGGGAATAAACAGAACACCAGGCCAGCTACATCTCTGCGATGTGTTCAAACGCCAGGACACCAAATGCAAAACCCTCAGGCTCCGGGATCACTGAGTTGTGACACGGTTTAAATCAATTCCCCTGGAAGTCAGTGCCTTGCCTTGCCTTGCAGCAAAGGGTGCGCTTGAATTCTGGGTCTACCCTTCCGTGTCCTTCAAACACTGACATGTGTGGGGATGTGGGCCACAGGCCTGGAGAGAGAGCCTGACAGTGAGTGTGTGTGTGTGTGTGTGTGTTGCGGGGGACCTCCCATGCATCCGGTGGCCACCGCTGAAGCCCCGCCTCGCATTCCTGGGAGAAGGAATCTTCGGCGTCAGCTGTCTCCCAGCTTCTGCTTCCTTTTCTTTTCTGGGACTTCATTTTCTTCCCTCCAGCTTGAGGCTCTGAAAATCCCTCCCAAATTTGTCCCCAGAGAGAATGCCAGCCTGGCCAGGAGGCGCTGGAATACCGAGGAGCTAGATGGAGGGGGGTTGTGTGTTTCTTTTAAATAAAGGAGGTTGGGGGGTGAGATTTCCGGAGGCACAAATCAACCACTAAGAGTAGAAAGAACACTCTCCTCAGATGCTGGACAAAGAAGTAGCCCTTCCCCCCCACCCCCAACGCCATCCCGGCGCCTTCCATGGGACATGTCCTGAAATGGACATGTGGGCTTGTCCAGCCGGTACTGAGACCCCTGTAAATGAAGAGCACAGACACTGTGGGGGCAGGGGGGCTGGGGTGCGGGGCATACAGGGCCTCCAGAGGACCAGGTCCCTTAACACGTGAGCTCATTTATTCCTTCCCAGTGTCTGGGAGAGCAACATTTTTCTCCCTCTTTCACAAAAAGCGGAGAACCAGACCGCTCAGAGAGGCCAAGCAATTGCCCAGAGTCACTCAGGGTGTCAGAGTAACAAAAGCACCCCTATTAGTAACAGCTTCAGAAGGGACCCTAGCATCCACGGAAACAATAGCCAACAAAGCCCCGGTAGGCTTCTGGGGGCAGTGCTCCAGCTTTGGGGCAGCCAGGGGCCAACACCCACCAGCTCAAGGGTCGTCCAGGGCATGATGGGAGGGCAGGGCACACTCCAGCTGGCTCACCTACCAGCTCTCTCTAGAGCTGTCCTTTCAGGCTGACAGCCCAGCCCCTTCCGGTTCACTATTGGAAATAGCTGTGACAAAAGTCCCTCCCATCCCTGAAAGTGGCTTTTCAAAAAATGCTTCAAGGCACACACACAAAAAAGGTGGTGAAGACTCGTCCGAGCCCCGACTCAGGCGGACGACAGATAGCTCCCCACGGCACACAGGAGGTCTGCCCACTCGGCTGTGCCGGTCAGTCCCCTCCGGGCCTCAGTTTCCCCATCTCAGCTGCATCTGTGATTTCTTTTACTCCCCCTCCACCCCACTTAACTGCAGAACCCTGCTTTCCAATTGAGTCTTGCTCAGAATAGCAATCCGAGAGTTATGGAAATGGAGCTTCTGTGGCTGACAGGGACCAGATCCCGATGCTCAGCCTCGCAGTGTCCCCAGAATGACTGACCCCAAGGCACCCTGCTCGGGACCCCAGGGTTCCAAAGGGCCTAGTTGAAAACCCCCAGACTAAACGACCGTGGTCCCTCCTGGTCATTGAAATGAAGTTCCAATCACCACAGGTACCAGGGAAAAACAAACTAAGCCCTTCATGCCAACCTGAGTCAGGGGCTCAGACACTTGGCAGCCTGCAGGGGGAGGGAACAAAGCCACGCGATACCAAACCACACTGGACCCGGGTCAGGGGAGGAGGAGGCCCAGACTCTCATCCCAGGGGCCAGAAAGAGCAGCCCAGACCCAAACCCCTCAAGTCACAGAGCCAAAGTGCAAAGTGAGCTGGGAGGGACCACTTTACACTAATGACCCCCCCCACTCCCGTGTAAAGGTGGAAGGCCTAAGGCTAGGAGAGAACAGCAACCGCTCTGCGGTCACACAGAGGCTAGTGGCAGAGGCAGACCTAGCATCTGGGTCTCTTGGGTGCCAACTCAGAGAGCTCTCCACTTGTTGCAAGTTCCGAGAGATTCAGCCGGAATCTCCCAGCAAAAGCCCCCAGCTTGCAAACTCAGAACAGGATATTTTGGTGGCGCTGGGTGGTGACAGAGCAGAAATGTTTGTTTTGGTTTCCAAATCAGGGCTTGACAACCTTGCCGCTGTCGCAGTTTCAGCAACCACGTTTTCCTCCCGGTAAAGAGCTCAGAGCTTATCGGACCAAGGCAAAGTCAAAGCAATGATGAGCAGGGCCGGGGCCGGGGACCCCAGGCCAGGGGCTCCGGTTCAGGTTGGTGTTTCCGCCAACCGAAATGCCTGTGCCACTGCTGATGGCACATGAGATGACGGGAGGTGATGAACAGGTGACTTTTTAAATTTAAACTTTACTGCCACACAGGTGAATGGGTAAACCAGGGCAGTGTATTCGCACAGTGGAATGTTATTCAGCGACATAAAGGAAATACTACGGACACATGATACAACATGGGCAAACCTCAAAAACAATATGGAAGGGGAAGAAACCAGACACGAAAGACCACCTAATGCAGGATGCCATTCACATGCAATGCCCAGAAAAGGCAATTCTAGAGACACAGAAAGCGGTTCAGTAGCTGCCCGGGCTGGGGCGGGATGGGGATCAACCGCACGTGGGCATGAAGGGTCTTTGGGGGGAGATGCGAGTTGTCCTGAAACGGGATGGTGGTGATGGCGGCACAACTCTGTGGATTCCCAAAAAGTCACTGAATGTTGCGCTTATGGTGGGAGCATTTCAAATAAAGCTGCTAAAAATATCTTACGTGAGAAGTAACACAGGCGTTGGCAAGTGGATATGGCCACAAGTGTCATGGAGGTGGAAGCCGACATGTCTCCAAACTGGAGAGCACTGGGCCACACATCCCAGGCCGCCCTTTGGGAAAGCAAGTGGGGTCTCCGAGCTGTGTGCTCCCTCCCCCAGGTGGACCAGAGGTAATCCTGGAACCTTTCCTTTCCTGGCACAGGCTCCTTTCTTGGCTCACTGCTTGGGGCTCCATGCTAGACATCCTGGAAGAACCTGAGGCCTTTGGAGGCCCGGGCAGACGCCTTGGTCTCAGGCCTCAATCTGCAACTGGTCTTATGGACAGGAAATCAGAAGTGGGCCGGGAGCTCAAACTCAGATGTATTTATTGTTAAGACTGGGAAGATCATCTAGTCCAGTGGTTTTTAAACTTTTTAAAAAGTTGATCATATGCCCACCCTGCTCACAAAAGGAAATTCTTATGAGAAACCCAAATATAGAAACATGTAAAACCAGAGTGTTACTTGTGTACATTTATATTGGTTCAAATATATAACAGCTAGCGATTCTGGATTCAATCGCTGAGGTTGAAGAGGCTATTTTGATCTGTTAATATTTAGAATTAGGATCATGGATGACAGTGCCACATTCCATTTAATTTTATCTCCAGTTTTGGCTACGGAGCATCAGGAATATCCTGACTCGCACAGACAAATAGCTACGAATGGGAATAGTTTTTAGCAGTTTGCTTTGTAATCTCTAAATACTCTTCAGACAGACAGAGACGGCAGAAGGGCTTTCACTTGCGTCCAATTACCAAAAAGTTAGTGTGGAAGGGAACTTGATGGGCTAATATGCAGAACTTAAAAGTGAATGAGCTCGTTTTTATGACCATATTAACATTTTAATGTGTTTTTAAATATTCGCTTTTATTTCATATTCAAGGAATCCCTAAGGCATCTCGGAGGAAGCCCGGAGCTTGGAGGTGATACACCACCCACCTCTTCCTTCACAGATAGGGAAACTGAGGCCCAAGTAAGGGAGTAGTATACTTGCTTTGGAAAAATCCAACTTGAGCTCTGAACCAACTTCACAAAAGATGTGTCTCCCCAGTTCACCAAAAAAAAAAAAAGAAAAGAAAAAAGGAAGAGAAGGTGCACATACCTCCCAGAGGGCGGGAGGAGAGACACGGGCGCTCCACCTGTCTCGGCAGCGCCCGTCTCATTCCAGTCCAGCGCCAGGGGCTGACATCACCCCCCACACCCTGAGTGCAACTTAAACAAAGCATTGCTCAACGCCAACCTACCTCCCTTCAAGACTGACTGGGCACAGTTTTTCCATCTCCTTAGTAGCCAGGTCCAAGAGTGCACACACAATAAAACAAACACAACACACACCTGGCCATGACCACACAATCGGCAGTGGCAGACAGAAGGGCCCATCCCTCCCGAGGAGTTTCACCATCCAGACCAAGTACCTGTTTCCCTACCCCACCCACCCACCGAAGCTGTCCACAGCGAGCAGAGAGGTGGCCTCCCCATGGTCAGGCACCAGGCCATTCTCCAGCTCTCAAGAGAGACAACCAGCGGAAGAGTAGCTAGGGTACAGCAGGGTGTAAGACCTACCCCCAGAAAGCCAGGCCCTGCATGAGACACCCCTGAGATGCAGGTATCTGTGTCCTGCCAGCCTGACAAAGAGACTACCATCTTGAACACCAATTTGATTATGTTATACCTTCCAAAAAGCATCACCATCCTAATCTCCCCTCATGCAACTGGGAGTGAATATCATTGCTCCATTTCTCAGGTGAGCAAACGAGCTTCCAAGTGGTCCAACAATCTCACTGGCTAGTGACGGAGCTGTCATTTGATTCGAATCCTGTCCAGTAGAGGAAGAGGAGGGAGACCCATGCCCAGCTCCCCTGGCAGACCTCTGCACTGCTGTGAGCACCAGGACCCAAGTTGTGGAAGGAAAGGTCCTTCTCAGCATATCCTCCAAATCTAGGAGTTCGGAGCCCAGGTTCCCAATGCAGAGTTGCCCATGCTGGGACAGCAGAGGGCCCACGCCCTCCCAGGCCTGAGACGCTACAGACGGACCCCTCTCCTCTTATGGGAAAGTGGAGCAGACAGTACCATCAGCCAGGCTGTAGGCAGGAAACAATGTTAGTTTCCCACCTGGGTAATCTGGGCTGGGTAGTAACATACTGGCCAGTCCTGTAGGTAGTCTGTCCCGAACTCTACTCAGAGATGGTGGTCTGGGTCCATTCAATGTCCAGTCTTCCAGTCCAAGGTTACCTCCTCCTGGGGGCCTTGCGGGGCCTGAGTTTGTTAGGGCCCAATAAACCATGATAATGCGGGTGGGGGGAAGAGGATTGAAGGGAGGTATTTTTAAAAACTTGTGGCCAATCCTATGTAGGGCTGGTTACCTTACAGAGATGGAGCAAGAAGGCAGAGCCTAGCCCCAGTGAGCAAGGAGAGATCCATCCAGCTTCAAATACATCATCTCATTTAATTCAAGGAGCAAAAGGTCAGTGGGTTACTTTAGAGTGTTTTTCTTTTCACCCTTGGAGGGAAGGGAGCTCACCTCTACATCCTTGAGAAAGTACCTGGGCTAGGAGACAGACTACCCAGGTGGTACTTAAAATCACTAGTTCAAATCCCGGCTTCATTATTTATTAGCCAAGACACCTTAGGCAAGTCACTTGCATCTCGGGTGCCTTAGTTTCCTCATCTATGAAATGGTGATAAGAATGCCCTACATTCTGAGTTGCCATGGAAATTAAATAAGATTACTTAAAACATCGATAGCCATTTTGTCACCTACAAAACAACGAACGTGTCTGGTCCAACGACGGGTTGGATGTGTCCCCTGCTGTAGTCAGCAACCGCCCCCATTCTTGGAACTAGATAACTGAGTTTTCCAAGCGAATGCAGCGTACTCTGCAAACAGTTTCCAGCCCACCTGCTAGGACCAGCTGGCTGCCACCTGCCCCCCCACCCCGAACACACACATTCCGCGGCCGCGCGGGGAGAGGGGGCGCCGCACTCACCTCCGCTTATACTCGTCGCGCTCCCGCTTCACCTTGGCCAGCACGTTGTAGAGCGCGCGGATCTCGGGCGTGATGGTGTCGATCTGCACGCCCACGCCGTCGGGATGCACCCAAGACACGCCAGGGCCCTGCACGGTCTCCACGCCACCGCCGCCCGTGCGACGCACCTGCGTGTAGCTCCAGATGGTCCCAGGCAGGCGGCCGTAGAGCTGCGGGTGAGAGCCGCCGCCGGGGGGCAGGCCGCCCAGGGCCACGGCGTTGGCATTGGTGCCGGCCGCCGCGCCGCTGCCGATGCCATGTCCGCTCCCGGGAGCTGGTGGCCGTAGCAGATCGGGCCCCGTCTGCACGGCCTGCTCGCGGGTGAATGTCCTGTAGCGCAGCCGACGCTCGCGCTCGCTCTGCTGCTGCTCCAGCTGCTTCTCTAGCAGCCGGTTGCGCCGCTCCAGCTCGTGCACCTTAGCTAGGAAACAGCGGAAGCGCACATTGAGCCCCTTCAAGAGGTGGATGTTGGAGCCCAGGTCGTCCCGCAGTGCCGCCGTCACTGGCGATGGCCCTGGCCCGGCCCCGCCGCCGCCGCCGCCGCCACCGCCGGGGCAGCCCCCACCGCCTCCACTGCCGCCGCCCGGCGGACAGCCGAAGGCCAAAGCCATCTCTCCGAACAGCAACGAGTTCACCATGCGCCGGCTGCGCAGCTCAGGGCCCCGGGCCCGCGGTTCCAGGGGAGGCTCCAGCTCCGGGCAGGGCTCCCGGCGCGGCCGGGCCAGGTTGGGCGCGGGGTCCAGCGCGGCCGGCCGGGCGGTTCCAGATGCGTACCAGATGCGGCCTCCGCAGCGACTGCGAGCTGGACTGCCCCCGGATGTGGGCGCGGAGGCAAGGAACGGAATTCAGGCTGCGATGGAGGCCGCGGCAGCTGCTCGAGGTAGTGAGGATCGCGGATACCGGCGCCGGGGCTGTCAGAGGCGATGTGGAAGCGCCGCGGTAGCAGCGCGCAGAGGACTCTTGGCCGGCACTGCCCCTCTGCGGCGGGCCCCGCCCACTGCAGAAACAGGCCCCGCCCACAAATAGCCACGCCCACCACGCCTCCTGCGGCGCTCCCTGGTCCCTGGGGCCCCGCCCCCGAGACGCTCAGCGTCGGGCCACGCCCATGGAGTCTGTTTCTGCCCACT
Source organism: Carollia perspicillata (assembly GCA_004027735.1). Taxonomy (NCBI): domain Eukaryota; kingdom Metazoa; phylum Chordata; class Mammalia; order Chiroptera; family Phyllostomidae; genus Carollia; species Carollia perspicillata. The sequence continues at coordinate 2,981 of PVKM010036865.1, read as the reverse complement.
CCCGGACTTCGCCGCGTTCTCGGCTCCAATGACAACACTGCCTGCAGCTCTGGCTCCGCCCAGGTCCTACCGTACCACCCCTCCCCTGCTCAGCATCTGCCGCCCAGCGTGGCCCTGATTCTTTGCCGGATACATGGACTGCAGAGCTGCACCAGGCACGCGGTTAGCTGGAGCCGCCGCAGAGCCAGCCCGGCTCTTAAAGGGACCGGCAGCCTCGGCAGCGCTCGTTTCCTCCTGTAGGTAGCCCTCTCCCTCACGTCCTCTGCCACGTTGTCTGTTCCACTTCTCTCCCACCCCAATTCTCCATGCCTCAAATTCCCACGGGGTGCGGGAGACCTCCGTCTGGAAGGGCTAGGGGACTTGGCATCCGAAGGTGCATCCTTACCCCACCCCCACTTTAGCCTGGGCGGACTAGATCGACCTTCCCAGGATAAGGCCCCTACTCTGCCTGCACGTTCCCCACGCGGCAGACTCTGGCAGGCTCCTCGACCACGTGTCCCCAGGATCCGCTTAGGCATTGCAGAGCCCTCTAGTCCCCGCAGCCCATGGAGGCCCCACGCCGATTCCGGAAGGCGGGGGGAGGGAGAATGAGTGAAGACCATCCAGGAATATGACACCCGCCTGCTCAGTCTGAGCTGCTGTCGCTCCCCCGCCCGGAATGACCATTTCCCCACCATCGCTCACTCACGCACTGAGATGTAGCTGACCCCAGAGCTGCAGTCCATTTCATTGAACCGCTTAAGGGGCAATATCTTAAAGGAACCGGTCTGGAGGGCAGAACCAATCCGAGGATGCATTCATTCATTCTTTCTTTCATTCATTCAAATGTTTTTCAGAGCTACCACCCTAAAGACCAAATTCTCCAGTCTGGTGTAGCTAGAATCAATTTGCAAACATCTATCATTTTTAAGTGGTAATAATAGCTCCCATTATTGAGTGCTTAGTATATGTCAGGTGCCATACTTAGTTATTATCCCCATTTTACAGAGGCCACTGAGACCAGAGGAGCAACAAGCAGTCCCAAAGCAAATGCTCTAACTGTCCTTCGGACTCTGCTGGTCTCTCCTCCATTTCCACTTTTGATCCTTACCACAAACCTCAGAGGGGAGGTGTTCCCCACCTTGGAACGCCTGTGGGTTGCACTGTGTGCACTTAGCCAGATATGTGGCATTGTCCAGATTCTTCTGGACACATTCTCTGAATTGCAATTTAATATTTGTCTTGTTATTAATGTATGTATTTGTTTGGTCTCATTGAGTATAAGCTTTGAGGGCAGGTACCCTGTTTTATAGGGACAATGGCTTTGTCTTCTCAGCGACAAGAGACACAAAGGTGATGTGGGCTTGCTCTAGGGTGAGGTCAAGGGTGTAGTGTTACTCTGTTTTTGATGCAGTCACAAGGGCAAACCCTCCACATGTTTCCTTCCTTCACCCCCAGCTCCTTGCTTCCTTCCAAAATAGGCTCACCTTTGCAACAATCAGCGTGAAACTGGCCTGTCCTGAAACCTTTCTCTGTTTATCCCAACCCAGGGTGGTCTCAGCTCTTTCTTTACTCTTTGTTCTCTCATGTCTTGATTATTTTCTTGTTTATCTAAACAAAAGAGTCAAAATCCCTTTGTCTTAAAGCAGGACTTCATGGACACCCCCAAGGGGGCCGAGGATGGTATTCTGAGGGGTCCACCACATTGGCATGGACAAAAGTTGTATCTTCATTTTCACCAATTTCTTAGCATTTCCTTTGATCACAAATGCAGGCAAAGTCCTTGTGGTTTTGCCACTAATAGAAGTCACAGCTATTTTCACATCACACTTCGGTTACTACAGATATCTCAAAATATTGTTTAAGCCACCATAATTCTGAAATTAAGGTCATATCAGGCTCACCATTAAATCTTATATAATGTATTAAGAAAGAAGCACATGTTACTATATCACAAATGTTTTAAAATACTTTGATAACTGTATTTTAGTAAAATTTGCTTTCATTGTCATCTGAATGCAATATTTAAAAATTATTCTGAGAAACTGATTATTTCTGAAGGCTTCACCAAATGCTCAAGGAGCCTACAGGGCAGACGAGGTTAAGAAGCCACACCTGGGGGAGTGGTTCCCTGCAGCCTTTACTAGGAAGAACCTCTGCTGCTAACAGAATTGCCTTGGAGTTGGGGTGGGAAACCCTGGGAAGAGCTCGGGGAGTGGGGTACCTGGCCCTGTCCTGGACGCTGAAGAGAGTCAGACAGTCCACAGCCATTTATTGAGCAGCGGTTCTGGCCAGACCCTGCCCAAATGCTGGTGAAACGGCTGTGAGCAAGCACTCAAAGAGCCCTGGGGGAGCTAATGAAGAGAGAGAGACAGCCCACAAGACCATCCTGAGACGCGGGAGGGGGTTCAGGGGAGGAAAACCTGACCTGGAGCAGATGGCTGAGCAGAGACCAGGAGACCTGAAGGAAATGGAGGAAGTCACACCGGACTGGAAGTGACTTCCCACCGAGTTGTAAAAACAGGGTAAGAACAAACAAAATGGCCAGAAAATAGTTCTGTGGCCTCATAAGTGCAAAAGTGAGATGCTGTGTATCTTGATCTTTGTGGGTAAGATGAAATGGGTACAGTTTACCATTTCAATGGTTTTTATTAAATTTACCAAGTTATGAAACTATCACTATAAGTCCGTTTTAGAATATTTCATCACTGCCAATAAGATCTCTCATGCCCATTTACTGTTACTCCCTGTTTCCAACCCCTGCCCCAGGCAACCACTCATCTGCCTCTGTCCCCGTAGGTTTGCCTTGTCTGGGCATTTCACGTGGCCAGGATTGTACAACACATGCTCTCTTGTATCTTGATTTTTTCACTGAGCTTAAAGGTTCTGAGGTCCACCCATGTCATGGCATCAGTAAGTCATTCCTTTTCATTGACGATCTCTTTTTAAATGTCAATCGTTGCAATTTGTCATTACCTTACTGACTTTTCTGCACGTCAGTT
>PVKM010036864.1:0-14663 GCA_004027735.1 Carollia perspicillata | reverse complement strand
CCAGCTTTGCAGAGCAGTTTGACCCACTGTGGGAACAGCTAAGCCCATTAGAATTAGCTACAAACTGTGGATCAACTGTAGCTTCGAAAAGGCTCCCGAGGGCCACAAGAATACATCTCCACCAAGTCACCACTGCAAGAGGTGCTAAAGCTTCTGCACAGCTAATAAACTATCATCAAAATAGAAAGGGTACTGACTGTATGGGAGAATATATTTTCCAATGATATACACTGGACAAGGGTTTAGTCTCCAAAATATATAAAGAACTCACACAACTCCACATCAGGAAGACAAACAATCCAATTAAAAAATGGACAAAGGACCTGAGTAGACAGTTCATCAAGGAGGACATACAAATGACCCAGAAACATATCAAAAAATGCTCAATATCACTAGCCATCAGAGAGATGCAAGTTAAAACCACAATGAGATATCACCTCACACCTGCCAGAATGGTTATCATCAACAAATCAAGAAATGACAAGTACTGGTGAGGATGTAGAGAAAAGAGAACCCTAGTGCACTGTTGGTGGGAATGCAGACTGGTGCAGTCACTATGGAAAACAGTATGGAGTTTCCTCAAAAAACTAAAAATGGAACTTCCTTTTGATCCAGTGATTCCACTGCTGGGAATATATCCCAGGACTCTTAAGTCCTGAAACACCAGTTCAGAAGAACTTATGCACTTCTATCTTAATAGCAGTGCTATTTACAATAGCCAAGTGTTGGAAACAGCCTAAATGCCCATCAGTAGATAAGTGGATTAGAAAACTGGTACATATACACAAAGTAGTATATATACATAAGTGGTACGTATACACAAAGAAATACTGTGCAGCGCAGAGAGAGAAGGAATTCCTAACCTTTGCAACAGCATGGATGGAAGTGGAAAGTAGTATGCTCAGTGAAATTAGTCAGTTGGTGAAAGACAAATACCATATGATCTCATTTATAAGAGGAATATAATGAATAAAATAAACTAATGAGCAAAACAGAACCAGAGACATGGACACATGGAACAGACTGACAGTGGCTAGAGGCAGGATGGGAGGAGGGAATGGTGGAAGGAAGGCGAAGGGATTAGTCAAAGAACATGTATGAATAACCCATGGACATGAACAATAGTTTGGGAAAGACTGTGGGAGAGGGGTTGGAGGGCGCTAGATGGAGGAGGGAAAAGCAGGGAAAATTGGGACAACTGTAGTAGAATTAACAAGAATAACAAATACATTGTATAAAGTCTTGGATAACACAACAAAACAACCCTGGCAAAGTCTATAAATTTTAGTACCATACAACACTGTCTCAGGAATTAAGAATCCAGACAATATAAACCTCCTTCCAATTTGTACCTGAAATACCACAATAATATTGTATCTATGGTACGAGCTTTATGCTTCAAAAGAATTGATATGGAAGCCAAAATTTTTGTAATAAAAAAAGAAAACATTCTAATGAATTAGAATGGTTCTTTCTCCCATCATTTTTCTGTTTTAATATTAATGTCATAAAATATAATAAAATATTAAATAAGTCCTTATCCATATATATCATTAAATAGTCAAAAAGATGTTTTTCTCTGACTAATATTCTCCATATAATATTTTTGCACAAACGAGCTTTTAGCAACTGTTTTTCTAAAGTGAACATCTTTATGAAATCAGAGCTTGATGTGGTTGTTTATACTTTTAGAAGTACACTTTCCTCATCAAATCATAGTGTATTATTCATTTATGACAATGACTTTCACATTTTGCTTTTGAATTTGTTTGTCATTACACTGTCCCACAGAATAAGTGAATACTATTATTTTCCTAATCCCATATTCCAATATTAATACTATCCCATGATCCCCTGAAGCTGTACCCACTCAAATACACACACACACATGCACACACACCCCTCTCTATAACAGAAAACTGGTCCCTAGCTGGTGAGGTTCAGTGGATTGAGTGAACCAAAGGGTTGCTGGTCAGATTCCCAGTCTAGGGCACATGCCTGGGTTGCGGGCCAGGTCCTCAGTGGGGGACGCATGAGAGTCAACCACACATTGATGTTTCTCTCCCTCTTTTTCTTCCTCCCTTCCCCTCTCTAAAAATAAATAAATAAAAATATTTTTAAAAATACAATAAAAATAAAATAAAGTAGGTACTATAATATCATTGCCTTTAGTCACCAGGCTGCACATTACATCCCCATGACTTATTTATTTTATAACTGGAAGTTTGTACTTCTTGGCCCCTTTCATCCATTTGCCCCACCCTCAACCCCCTTCCTTCTGGCAACCACCATTCTGTTCTCTGTATCTATGAGTTTTGTTTTGTTTTATCAGATTCCACACATACGTGAAATTATGCCGTTTGTCTTTCTCTGTCTGACTTATATACTCTTAAATGCAGAACCCCAAAGGGTCCAGGTGACAGCACAAATTCATTTAACTCTAACCATAATCAGATCCCATCGACAACTTCTGCTAGAATCCTGGTTCTGTGTTTTCATTTATTACCCGTACTTGCTTTTTAGGACTCGCGTTCAGTGCTGTTTTTTTTTTATAAACACTACACCGACTTGTGAGCCTCAACAATTTCTGTATATATTAAAGTCAGTGTGGAATTTTCCCTCCTATTTTTCTAGACTTCTCGGCAGATTTCCACATAGCTTGCCATCCCTGTCATCCATTCTCTTCCTCTGAATTCTGTGACATCACACTCCACTGGTTTTCCTCTTATCTTACCAGTTGTTCTTTATTGGTCTTCTCTTCAATCTAACTTTTAAATACTGATATTAGGCAACATCCAAAAGTATCATTTGATCTAAAATTGTAACTTATAAATAATTTCTATTTCTCTCTCAAATTAATTCTAGTTTATAATCTTTTTGGCAACATCAGACCTTGTACTTTTTGAGGAATATTATATCTGAAAAAATCCTTCAGTGATTTCTGTATTTTCTTTTATCTCATGACAAGATTCACTAATTTCCTATGTAATTTTTTCTTCTCTCAAGGATTTGGAGTCTCCCCAGCTTTCTGGTTTCATCGGTTGCCTTTTTCGCCCCTTTCTCACACCTGAAGCTTGTGATTGCTGTGCTCCAACAGCTTGGAGATCCCGACAGTTCTCTGAATAAGCATTATTTTATTCTTGTTATTATTCTAGAAAAACCTGGATTGATTTAATTAAGTGATTTGTTTTGCCAGTACTTTGAAAATAACATCATAAGAAATATGGCTTTTTGTCTATACTTGACAAAATTCTACAAATAAATAGATTGCAGATCACAAAAAAAATTACATTTCCACACATTCATCTGAATATTCACTGTATCTTTTACATGCATTGTTCTTTTTTGGCTGCTTGTATGAACTTATTACACTCAATTATTTTTCTAGGTAGGTATAGACATGTTCTGTATTCACACGGTTATTTTGAGATGATACATTTACTTTATACTTTTTATCACTGCTGTTATAAAACACTTTAATCAATTTTTCATGAATTTGGAGTAAAAGGCAAAACAGCTATAAAAACAAAATATGAACTTAGTATAAGCAAATAAACAAATGATGTGCAAAAACTTTAGCCAAAATAAACTATATTCCTTGATAACTAAATTCAGGCCAAGATAAACTGATCAATTTAGTACCTGTAGCACATACGAGATTGTAAAAAGTACTGGAATTTATGAAAATCAAACAATCTTCTATTTCACAGCTATAAAATATATATAAACAGAAGTATTTCTTTCCTTTTTTTCTTTTTAAGTATGAAATCAGTTGGCAGGCTAATGGGTATCACCAAGTATTCAAGAACTACATGTTGAAAAGGCTTGTTCCATACATTGATATATCTGTTGTTACTGAAGAAGTATCCCATGGTCAAATATCTACGGAAAATTCTGGGCTAAACAAAGCCTATTAGATTTCTTCCCTGAGACTATCCAAGAGCAGAGACTTAGTATGTGATACTGCCAGAGCCTTTTGTCCCTTCTTATGGAAGTTTCCCTTGGAACATGGTTTGAAAAATAAATTTCTTGTTTTGTTCCCTCAATCCAGCTGGAGTTCATTGATTAGTGGGTTTAATGAGTCTAGGCCGGCCTCATTTTATAGTTTAGATTTATGCCCCAACAAAATAACTCAGCTTTTGTTTAAGCATGTGAGCTTTTTCTGGAGTCCTCGGTTGAAAATGTTAACAATCCTTACTTGTTAAGAGTTATAGTTGTATTTACCCTACTTACTAATAATGCCCATACCTTTCTTGCATCATTAGGATTTCATGAAGTTTGCTTTTTTAAATCTTCCATTAAAAGCTATAGCTTAATTTTCTAGGCTCTCAGGTAAGTCCCAAATTGTGAATTTTCTTTCCTTCTCATATTCTGCTTTGTTCCATTGATTCATTTACAAAAGTCTTCGTCCTGGCACTGATATTTCTTTATCTTCATAGAAGTTTTTTTCTTCCTGTCTCCCTCGTTTGATTATTTCTCCTACCTTGTCTTAAAATATTCAACACTTTAGCAGCAAATCATAATAGAAAAGAAAAAGAAACCACCTCATTGAAAGCAAAATGGATTTTTTTTGTTACAATTCATTCTAGTTCTGAGGAGATAATGTGACATGCTAGAAAGTTAAGATCATTCCATCATTCTGGCTTTAAATTCTGTAAATTACCAGCATGTGAATTTTATGAGTTTCTTATCCTTAGTGCACCTCAATTTTTGAATCTTGAAGTAGATACAATTACACCCAAGTATAGCTTTGTCGTATAGAATATACTATCCACTCTCATCCTGTTTCCTTAGGGCAATAGGTTTGTGGAACTCAGACAAACTATTTTGATCTCATTTACAGCATCCACTAAGCAAAAAGGTTAACCAGACAATGTTAAAGGTTTTGCATTTCTAGCAATTTGTGATTGTGAGCTTAAGGAATCTTCCTTTCACCTCCCCCTACAGGAACACAGCCATATGCCCTTACACATAATTGGGAACTGCAGAAAACTGAACAGCATGCACCGGGGAGGGCGCTGCGGCAATTTCCTGGGTGCCCCTACTTGGTATCTCATGGTGAATTACAGCCTCCCATGGGCTTCCCTGAAAATCTCCTCTTCTAAGTAGTCACAGAAATAGTTTACTTGTTTTTCTCGTTATTTCTCTTAGACCACATATGCTTCCCTGAAACCCAGGGATTTCCACAAGTTTTATTAAGAATTCACACATTCTCACAATGAATTTTGGTCACTATTTTCCATGAATACAGATCAAAGATATTCTAAGCACCAGCCTTATAAATGGTGACTGGAGCTTCTGTTTCCAACTAAGAGAGTTTTATACCACTTAAACAGTCTTCCCTAGCAGAATGACAGTCTCTATTGTTCTTTCTTCAATATAGTATTAAGAAGGAAAGCTATGTGTAAATCACTGAAATAGAACTGACTTCTTTAGCATTCTTGATATTTAGTTTCTTTCCTTTTGAATCTCTTCCAGTGGAATGAATAAATATAAATCTAAGAGTTCATATAGCGCTATACTTTAAAACCATTGCCCAAACTGATAATAAGTCTTTAGCATAAAGTAAGTGCAGTGTTCTCTAATGTCCCATATGATAGCTATTGGCTGTTCAAAATTGCCTTGAAAATTACATGGAAAATTAAACCAATCCAACTAGCTAAGATATATTAATGTAACATTATATGTTTGACAAACTCACTCAAGCTCAAAATAATTACCATTAAATCAGTAAATTCAAGCTATTTACATAATTGTCCCAATCTTTTAAAAGTCTGCTTTGCCACTCCCTGTTTACTTTTTTCCACCACACATATCACAGTTAATAGGTTCTTAATTAACTTGCAAGCAATGTTTCTGAAAAGGGTTGGAAACTACTGATTACTAATGATAGCTAGTATTTTTACCTACCTTCCATGCTTATATAGATTTGCACTTTCACTGTCTAGTGTCATGAGGATCCTTTGATAATCATTTCCTATTTATAATCACAGCAGGTAACATTCAGATGGACTGGGTGATTTGCCCAAGATTTTCCAGCAAATAAAAGGTAGAATTGAGAGTAAAACCCAGGTCATCTGTTTCCAATGTCTATGTTTAGACGCTGTCTGTCAATTTACTATATGATATACATAAAAATTAATATTTAGTGTTGAGTTTTGTAAGTTTTTTGTAAATTTTGGATATTAACCCCTCCTCAGATGCATTGGTGAATATGCCTCCCATTCTGTGGATTGTCTTTTTATTTTCTTGCTGTTTTCGTTTGCTGTGCAAAAACATTTTGTTTGATGTAGTCCCATTTGTTTATTTTTTTTCTTTTGTTTCCCTTGATGGGGAGATATATCTGATAATATATTGCTATGAGAAATATCCGAGATTTTTCTGCCTATGATTTCTTCTAGGATTTTTGTGGTTTCAGGCCTAACTTTTAAGTCTTCAATCCATTTTGAATTTATTTTTGTGTGTACCATAAGAAGGTAGTCTTGTTTAATTTTTCTGCACATACTTGCCCAATTTTCCCAATACCATTTATTGAATAAACTATCTTACCCTGGCTTGTGTGGCTCAGTGGATTGAGCACCAGACTGTGAAGCAAAGGATCACTGGTTCAATTCCTAGTCAGGGCGCATGGCTGGGTTGTGGGCTAGGTCCCCAGTAGGGGAACACAGGAAAGGCAACCACACATTAATGTTTCTCTCCCTCTTTTTCTCCCTGCCTTCCCCTCTCTCTAAAAATAAACAAATGAAATCTTTTTAAAAAAGAATAAAATATCTTTAATCCATTGTGTGTGCTTGCTTCCTTTGTCAAATATTAATTGACCATAAAGGTGTAGGTATACTTCTGGGCTCTCTATTCTTTTCCATTGATCCATGTGTCTGTTCTTATGCCATGGGCAAAGAACCTGAATAGGCGCTTCTCCAAAGAGGATGTACAGATGACCAATAGACACATTGAAAGATGTTCAATACCACTAATCATCAGAGAAAAAATTAAAACCACGATGAGATATCTCATACCTGTTAGAGTGGCTATCATCAATAATTGAACAAACAAGTGTTGGCGAGGATGTGGAGAAAGGGAAACACTTTTGCATTGCCGTGAGAATGAAGATTGGTGCAGCCAACTGTCGAAAGCAGTATAGAGATACCTCAAAAAATTAAAAATGATCTGCCTTTTGACCTAGCCATCCCACTTCTGGGAATATGTCTGAAGGAACCCAAAACACAAATTCAAAAGAACATAAGCACCCCTATGTTCACTGCAGCATCATTTACAATCACCAAGATATAGAAGCAGCCCAAGTGCTCATCAGTGGATGAGTGGATAAAACAACTACAGGACAGTTATACAACGGAATACTGCTCAGCCATGAAAAAGAAGAAAATTTTACCCTTTGCAACAGTATGGATGGACATGGAGAAAATTGTTATGTGAAAGAATCCCATCAGACAAAGACAAATGCCATATGATTTCACTCATATGTGAAATCTAAAGAACAAACTGAACTAACAAGCAAACCAGAACAAATTCATAGATGGAGAGCAGGATGATAGCTCAGGGGCCAGGGGAGGGATTGAGCAAAAAGGAAAAAAGACTCATGGATATGGACAATAGTGGGGCGATTGTCGGGGGGATTGGTAGTATAAGGAGACTAAATAGTAATGAAAAAAATACAATAACCTTTTTTGGGGGAAAAAAAGAAAAGATTTCCATTATCTTATCTTTAAAAATTAACATTTAAAATATTTTCAAATTTCTTATCATTCAGATCTCCCTATGCTGTCTAATCTTGTGTCTTTTTTATCGCCATCAATCTTTGATTATGTAAGTATTGTTATTCATCCAAACAGAGAAACTACCTATATTTATGATAGTTTTAGAAAACCCCTCAGCTCAAAATATCTTTATGTGTTTCTTTATGTGACATACAATCTTATGTGATGCAGCCACACTAAGAACTGGGTCACACATCTAACTATGATCAGGTAACATTTTAGAGAAGGAAGGTAATGGACATCAGCTCACAAACCTGGTGAGATCCACAGAAAAAGCGATTGGGACCTTTCTTATTTTGTTTTTTGTGTTAGTGGATGGCAGGCAAGAATGCAGAGTGTTGTTTAGAGGCTGGAGGAAGGAAAAAGACTGCCAAGATGTAGTAAAACAGAAGGCTCAGTATAAAGGCCCCTATGTCATGATTTGCCTGGAGTCTAGCACTATAAATTAAATTAATTTTTCAGAACATTAACACTGTTAGCTGACCATGAGGAACCTTGAGGCTGCTTGCCCTCTTACCTCCACCAAATGCACTAATTCAATATCCTTAGCTCACTTTTGGACCTCTACCTTTGCATGCAAAGCAAGGGTCCTCACATAGCCAAAGGCACTGGGTATTAGGGAAAAATATTTGTAACAGGTCAATGTATCTTTGATAAAAGAAAGTTCCCGGGGCACTCAACTTTCCTACCCCTCGTTTTATAAAGGAGAAGAGCCCAGGTCTGTGCATGTGCTCTTCCCATGGTCTAATACCCATCACAATGTCAGCTACACTTAAGGATTGGAATATCACACAAATTCAAAGTTTTTCTCCTTGATTTAAAAAAAAAAATAACTGTGACAAATAATGAAATTTTCAGCATGAAATTTCCTATTGGGACTTTCATCTTTATTTATGATTTGTTATCAGGCACTGCTATCCTTCAAGGCATAAATAAAAATGCAACTTTCATCTGCATTTCAAACTGAGGTGAAAGCACAAAAATTAAACTTTTTCGCTTTTTTTTCTGGGCATCAGTCACTCTCTGTGTGCTCCAAAAACAGCAAGACATACTTCCCGCTGTCTCTCCTTCTAAAATGATTTCTTGGAAAGGCCATAAGAAAAGAATAACTTGTTATTAGCACATCTACAACACATATAATTTTCAGCTCTACCTGCATATTCAGTATTGAAATAGAGTGCCCGTGCAGCTTGGAAAAGAAATAGAACAAAAGAGTTTTCTAACTGTGCCCACTACACTCAAACAAGTAAAATAAAATACACCTATCCGCCCTGACATATAAAGAAAACAACCTCAGTTTCTGTTAGAATCTGGAGGGTTAAATTACTGAAAAATAAGAATTCAATACAAATATAGTCATATAAATATCTATTTTTATATGACATAGCTCATCCAAGGGGAAAATGGACCAAAGTAAAAATACATTTCAAAATGAATTAAAACCCAATCCATTTCCATGTATGAGATCACACCTTGCCTGGCCTGGACATGGTTATCACCCTGTGTATCTGCGTTTCTGTGTTGGGTGAGGCATGCTGTTGTCCATAGGTGGGGTTGTAGGTTGGATTTTCTTCTTCGAAATTTAATTTTAGAAAAGAGCAATCAAATCCTGCAGGGTAGCTTAATGAATCAACCTGTCTAAGCTATTTTCTTACAAGAATTATATCTACATTCCAGCATCTTGAAACTATTGCAAAAGCACACACCAAAAAATTAAATTAATTCCCAGTGGACCATAAAGGTTACTCCTAATAATGCTCATCTGAACTAAAGGCTTTAAGTGTTTCACGTCTGTCACGGAAAGGAGACAGACTTGAGTAGGAGGAAGCAAGGACAGGCTCAAAACAAGAGTGTACTTTCAGCTTCAACAGGTACAAATTACAGATGGGAAATAGATTGTTAACAAAATAAATTATGTCCTGCCCCCCTGTAATTTTTCACAATCTGTGTGGCAAAGATTTCACTTCTGACACCATTGACATATTCTGAGCATCTGTAGCCATTTACTGTGACCCAGTGGGCAAAACAGTCTTCTCTGAAAAACCAAACATCAGATTCTGCATAATGCAAAATGCCTTCTGCTTTCCCAAGTGTACAAGGGAATTAGAAAAACGGAATTGGTCCAAATACCGCATTTATTTAACAAGGTGGTTTACAGAGAGCAAGCGTTTATGAAGTCTCTTATTTTCAAATTTCTGGTCTGATTTACACCAAAACAAATTCTAAACTGCTCCTCCAGGAAAACATTTCACAAATGGTATTCCTCCCTGAACCTCCCCAAGCACACACAGACACACCCACACATCTTTATCCTCCTCTCGGCCCTCCTCCTTTCCTCTACAAAGGGAACATTCAAATCGATTTGTTATTTTTTTTTCTATTCAAGGTAGCTAACTACAAAGAGAGAAAGGCAACTTGCTGAGAAAACAATAGAGTCAATGTACAAACACTTGAGAGCAGCCTGGTATCACATAGAGCCATAGCTTGTTTAAAAAAAAAGACTATGTGATTTGAACCCTGCCTATTTATGAGCAGACCATACCGAGTATTATTACAGTTTGGAGCTTCAGAGGGAGCCACAAATATGCTTGGAAGACAGTGTCTCTAGACTCTTAACTGAGAAATGGCCTTTACGAGTAGGTCTTTCAAAAGGGGATATTTGCAGACACATCACAATCTCTACAGAACAAGGCAAAACAATCAAATACAAAGAATTACACAACACAAGGGTCTGAAGTGAAAGTCACTTATTTTCATGATCATGAGAAGCCCTGTGACTGAGAGGTCACCTAACATCACAAAATCGCAGAGTTAGATGACCCTTCAAGGAACATTTAGTGGACCCCTCCTGTTTGTGCATGATGAGGAGAGCCAAAGTCAGAGATGAGTTTCTTCGAGGCTGAATATGAAGTGTGCACACACGGGAGAACCTCAGGAACCCCGTCTCCAGTTCTGTAACTCATAATCAGAGGGCCGGCCGGCTGCTTCGTCTCGATCTGGGCTGCCTAAGGGTGGCATGAGTAAAAAGTCAAAAAATTCAGTCCAGAGCCAGTGCTGTGTTTTACACAAAATAATCACTCAAATAAAAATGTTGATAAGGATGATGATTTCAGGCAATAAGATTTATATACTGTCCTAAAGAAGGGAAGGATCCTCAAACCTTTGAACTGCATACATTTCTATCCAAAAAAAAAAAAAAGATAAAATACTGGCTATGATAACAGATCTATCTCTCACCTCACACCTACCTCCTTCATCCTTGATTAAAAAGACCTGCTAGAGCTTTGATAGGTGAGGAAATATGATGAAAATGCGATTTCCCCAAGTATCCAGCACAAAGTGAGCTTGTGAGGAGAAGGAATTTGAGAATAACTAAAATCAAGGAATACTCTGCTTGCCATTACCTCAGATCTGAACAAAAGTGTGTTGTCTTGAACTTTCTAGTCCCCAAGGACTCGCTGGATATGCTTTATTCTCACTATTAACTTAACCAGTCACATATGAGAGCCTTAGAAAAACAGTGACGTCCCCCTCTGCTGCACTACATCAAGCAGCCACATGTGGTCCCATGCAGACAGACTGTCACTTCCACTGCAGAAGCTGTCAGAGGATGGAAAAAGTTATCTGAGTGTCTGACAGCCAGACAGCCCATTTTGGGGGAAGAGCACAAGGTCAAAGAACTTGCCTGGAGTTCAAATATTTTTCTGTGAGGATAACAATCCTGAATGAACTGTCGGTGTTCTGAATATGTGAGAGTATTTCCCTTAGTTCATTTTTCAGTGAGTGGTCAGTCATTTCTGGGGCTAAAAAAGAGATCTGGTTTTCTAAGGAGTTTCTTCTTCCATCAACAACCTTTTCTTTTTCAGCAAAGAGTGACACAAGATTCAAATATCTTAATCAATGGCATTCTTGAAGATTATAAGCCTGTAAGGCAGGACAAAAAGGCCCTCCCGGTAACCACCGTTCTCGATGTAATAAAGAACACTGAGGTTTACAAACAAAGAAACAAAGCAAACACACTCACAGACACGGACGGCAGTGTGGTGGTCACCAGAGGGAAAGGGGGAACAGAAAGGCTGACGTGGGTAAAGCAGGTCAAACACATGCTGACGGGAGACTGGCCTTAGAGCGGTGAGCATACGCTGCAGAGTGCAGACGATGTGATGTACAATTGTACACCTGAAGCTTATATAGGGTCATTAACCAACGTTCGCCCTCATAAGTTTAAAACACACGCACACCAAGAACTCTGAAGTTTGAATGTGTGTGCCTGGATGGAAGCCGAAACAATATTTTGTTTTGGCCACAGAAAGTGGAATACTTTATCAAATGCATAGATATGTGTGAAATGAGATCTACCAAATGACATAATACATTCTTTACATTGAGACTAATCTTTATTTTGCCAACAGATTAAGCTAACAGAGAAATTGGAAGAGAAAGCTTAGAACACTTGTATGAAATGTATCTTCTGTAAACAAAAATGAAATAGTAAATGTGAATCAAACTGAAGAGTCTTCACCTTATTTCTTAATCCTGATGAAGTCACTTTTATTCTCATTAATCTGTGTTTAAAGAGAAAGTATATACTTATCATGCTTTCAATACTACCTTTGTTTATATAAATTAACATGGGGTTGGCTTGGTAAGTTAAGGTTCATAGAAAAGACCCATTCCCGTGATAGAGGTCAATGTTGTCTCAGCCAATACCATTAGAAACCCAGCCAGCAGTGTTCAAGTAGGATCTTCTCAAATGATGTTGTTTAAATCTAATATCATAAATAGAATCTGATCTCTGTAACAACTGTTTAATATCTGCAAAGTCCCAAACACCGTGCTAAGTACTGGGGGTAAGTTTGAGGGTGAAATATAAAAAGCTGTGGTCCCTCGACAGTGTGTGATGGCTGCGGCAGAATGCACTTGCAGAGAGCAAGGAAGGATGGAAGGCAGGCCAGGAAGGAAGCAGGGGACCGAGGGGGAGGGGTGCACCGACTGCAGAATTTGCCAGCAGCGACATGGCATTTCTGAGCTGCTTTCCATCCTATGCAGCACTGCTGTCAACTTCTAAACAGCCCTGTCCAGTCTGAGAACTGCTGGGATAAGGCTTAATGGGCTCCCCTCCTGGGCTGCTGGCCTGTCTCCAGGACAGACTTGGCCTGGGGAATGGCTTTATTTTTCTTCCTCGTGGGCCTTAGATGGACAAAAAATGGATTAATCACAATCCTCACATGGTCCCCTTTTATGTATGTACTTTCTTGATTATTTTCATGATGGCTGTGGATCCCATTTGGGGCTGATTTGACTTTAAGAAATGAAATTCTTAGGTATGAATAGAAGGCCTGAGAGGAAATCGGTGTCCAATAAGAAGAAATGGTAGTGTTAACCAGAACTAGAATGGGAGTGCCAAATTTAGCAAACAAAAATACAGGACAACAGGTTACACAATAAACCATGTTTTCCTTTAATATAAATATGTCCCGCACAATATAGTAAGTCCTCACTTGCCAATAGGTTCTGCCACTGTAAGTGAAATGACATAAAATGAAACCAGTTTTACCATGGGCTAATTGATATAAATGAGAGTTATGTTCCTACAGCATCTTATCAATGTTACAATGAAACAATGTTGAACAAAAAAATCTTATTTGAGGACCTACTGTATTTGGTGCATACTCATATTAAAAACTATTCGCAGTTTATCTGAAATTCAAATGTTAGTGGGTGTCCTGTGTTTACTTGACAGCCCTAGTTCAGGGCTTCGAAGTCTAAGACAGCAACACAAATTTACCTCGTACTGTTTCCCAGTGACTTACTATATATAACATGAAAGACTTGTCTTCTAGCATGTCCATCAACCTAATTACATCAAGCACAGCATTACCCAAGAGTATACAAAGCGCAAAACAGAACTACAAAATTAGACAAATTTAAATATTTTTCATTCTTAAACATTTTCCCTACTGAACTAAAAATATGATTCTTACAACAGTTCAAAATCAACATCGAAAAAAATAGCTTACTATTCTCTTCATCACACTTCAAAATCTGTTCAGATTTAAGCTGACAGATTCTAACAGCTGTTCGCTAAATTTGAAATAGACACACACCCACACATGAACAAATAAGTCTGCGGTCCATACAGCAAAGATTAATTGAGAGGTAACTTGATCTCATCATTCTCAGAATAAGATCAAATCATTAGTTCTGAGCCTCGAACCCCTAAAGTCACCTTGGGGAAATATGGAGATTAATAAATACAGAGATTCTTGATAGGATGCCAGAAGCATTAAGACCCCAACAGCCAGGTTGAACTCTTCACCATTTGTAAGAAGAAGAGAGGTTAAAAACATTCCATAAAAAGAAAAATAACATGAGGTGAAAGACATTCTGGAAAAAAAAAAAGAATTCTAAATCTTGTATCCACATCAGGCCGATAGCAAGAGACTCTTATTATGGATAACATCTCATCTTCAAACAAGGTAACCCCACACCCTGCCTGATTTACTACCTAAAACAAGGCTAGGAAGGGACAAATGGCACAGTCTAGATCTCCAAATGTCAAGATGAAAAATGGTCCTCTCTATTTCAAAGGACAAATCATTGATGCAGAGAATAACAAAATTTCAAAAGCATGCTGGCCTGGTATGCTAAAAGGAAAATGAAGTAAAACAGTAAATCCTATCTTCGAGCAAGAGCTCATGTCACAGTGCTAGCCTGAGACACAAAGTGAAGCCAATGGGGCATTCAAACAGAAAATGGAGAAAACAATTTTTCTTCATAGCAGGTAAATCTTAGACATGGAGTTCACTCCCTACGGGTAAAAGGTAAATTAGAGAAGTGGAGTTTAAGCCAAGATGTGAAGTTTTCTGCAATGAGACCATTATTTTC
>PVKM010036863.1:0-14653 GCA_004027735.1 Carollia perspicillata | reverse complement strand
AATATTGATTTAGGGTACAATTAGCCCGAAGCAGTCTACACATCATTAAAAGGTGGAGTTGAGGGCCTGCTTATCCTTTATTGTTTATGTAGCCCAAGAGTATGCTGTTAACAACAGTATGCTGTTAAAAAGCTCGGTGAGAGCAAGCAATGCAAATCCACTCTCCAACAGTATTGACA
Organism: Carollia perspicillata; assembly: GCA_004027735.1. NCBI lineage: Eukaryota > Metazoa > Chordata > Mammalia > Chiroptera > Phyllostomidae > Carollia > Carollia perspicillata. The sequence continues at coordinate 14,474 of PVKM010036863.1, read as the reverse complement.
AGCCTAACTGGTAAAAGTAATGCAGACTCTGCCTGGACCTGGGTGGGTATATGCTGTGCTTGAAATGATTCCTTTGGGGAATAATGAAGAATATGATGTCACCCAGCCTTTTAAAATATATTAAAATGAAATCCAGACATTATCATAATAATGCGTATCATCTAGAGTCAGACACTATTGGTTAGTCACCAGAGAATGAAGCCATAAGAATCACACATAGAGCCTCAGGACCCTGCTATGTTTTTTACCACAGACCTCCCAAATGCCAAGTGCAAGAGAGGTGTTGATTCCAACTGTGGCCTATCAAAAATCATTGGGTATGTTTTAAAAATATTTTCTTAGAAGCTTCTTTGACAATGTGTCTAAGCTCATCGTCCACCCTTCAAGACCACACTGAAGACACAATGATGGGTGAATGAGCTAATGTGGACATTTCCCTATAAGTTTACACTAGGCATAAAAATGTCTTAGTCATCATTGTATCCCAACTCCTTAGTGCAGTAGCTGGTCAAAAATAGGTTCTTAATTAAATAGTTAACTAAAATAAAATGATTTTCTATTAAATAGTAAAAAAGATGATATGCCTTTAAGGAAGACTGATTCTTACCGCAAACTTTATTTTCATCAAAACAGGTGTATTACAGGACATCGTCAGTGGATTCCTCAAATGGCAAGTCACAAGGAGTGTGGTAGACTGATTACATTCATACCCCTACCAAAATCATCCCTGTCTGTGTTCCATTCTTGTCATAGAAACATGTCATCTCCCCAGCTCTGATATAGGTTCTGTAGATATTAAATTCTTTGGCTAAATGTTTGGTTTATTGTTTTATGCCACTGATGATTTGCGATTGTTGGTTATGCAGGATTAACTAACTCATACAGGAAACTAGTTTAAACCTCCTACATTTTGGTTGTGTGCTAGGTCTTCTGGAAGATGGAAGTGAAATTTTTTTGCTGTAAAGCAGGAAAAATAGAAGGTTTAGAATCTATTCCATCTAAAAAATCCCTGGTTTAACATCTTTTTGGTAATGTTCTACATAATATGCATTATTATCTACTTTTCTATATTTAGTATTCAATGCCATACCATTTTTTTTTGCTTCACAATATCTATGCTGCTGCTAAAATATATATATCAGCATGCTATGAGAGTGGGGCATCACAATGCTGTTTAGGAGTTGAACTGATCATGAACCTGTTCAAGACATTTTTTGCCTAGGCCAAGCAGACTCTTTGGCATGTCACTAAGTAGTACAGAACTATCTTCTGCGCGGTGCTTATGATTGTAATAGATTGAACTCCTTGAAGGTATAAGTTGGGATTTATTTGTTTATCACAATTTTTGAGAAAGTATTTGATATTAACTACTTAGTATTTGTCAAATGAGTGGATAGGTGATCAAATACACATTCGTTTCTGAAGGTACTCCTGAAACAGCCTAGTTAACTCTCATGGGAAGGATAAAGCTAAAAAGGGCAGAGAACTGAAACTAACCCACCTATGGGAGATTACACATTTTGTCGCTATACCTTGCTCTAGACAGTCAAGTTTTAACAAGAATCAGGACTGTCAGAACTTGCCTTGTCAGTCTGCACTTAGATAGGTGAATGCTCTACTATATGTGCCTCTCTTGGTTATTTTTTACTATAAGTCTAGTGTTTATCAGGAATCATAATATTCCTGTCTCTATAATCAAACCAGAGTGAGCCTGAGTTTCCTCATTCATTCATTCATTCATTCATCTATTAACATATTGAACCCCATTTTTATGATGTACATATTCTCCAAGAATTTTAGTCAATTCAAGTGTGAGATCTTTAAACAAATAATTTTAAAAATAATAGAAGAGCAATACCAGAAAACAACAGTAGTAAAAAAACTCCTGTGCTCTAATTTCTCTTCAGCTGGAACTCTTAAAGACAAGGTGACATTTCTGCGAAAAGAGTTCATTCAATGCCCACATTGGGCACTCACTACATATTGGGTTGGAAGAAGGGAATACCACAGCAAATAAGGAAGATAAGGTTGCTTCACTAATGATGGAGTCATAGACAAAACTGCAAGTACAATATATTTTAACAAATAAATGATATTAGAAAATCATCACATCTAATAAAAAGAAGAAGTAGAGAAGATATAGGGATCTTGTCTTAGTCATCTTCCTGTCATTGAACTTATATAGTTACGGGTACATGGTCTAAACAACAAAAATCTTATTAAATGAATATATGCAGGTCACAAAACCTCTATTACAAGGTCCAAGAGTCATTGACCTAGAAAGGGTATTAGCAGCCTACCCAGCTTTAAAAATGTCCCTCTCATAATGACCAAAAGGCAAAATAAACTGTTAGGAGAACTTTGCCCAGAACTCAGGCATCCAGAATGTAGCCTACAACTCAATAGAACATACTGTCTCTCTGAGTGCCTGTAGGGATCAAAAAGAAGAGGGTGCTTGGAATGGTATCCATAAACCAGCCAGAGAGCAGAACCTACTGTGGGTAGTTAAAGAAGAAAGACGTGAATTCAGGTTGAAAATATGGGTAACTGAAAAGATGAAAAGCTAAACAACAGACTGGGATGCCATCTAGACCTTAGCAGGATGCTCCCAACACTCCCAAGGATGGGGTAACAAAGGAGCTGGAGCCTCCTGCTGCAAGCTAGAAACAATTCAGCATACCTCATTAGGAAGCTCTCCACCCAGAGCTGGAGTCACAGAGGACAAGCAGCACTGCTGGAGGTGATGCCTGAAACGCAATGTCTGAGACAGGGAGGAGAGGCGTACTCTCTGGTTCAATGGCATGCTGGTAATGAAGTGCTCCCTATGCCAAACAAACAAAAGAAAACCCAGTTTGCAGTGTTTGACCATTTCCTTGGTGTATATACTTCCAACGTGGTTGATTTCAAAGTACCAAGAACTAACAACCCACTTGAAAAATGAGTAAGTATTTCACAATCTTCTTGCTAACCAGCGTGAGCTGGCTCCTGCACACTGCTGGTGCTTCTCCCTTTCCTTAGACCAAAGCTTCCTTCCCTGAAGCCAAGGGAAAGGCAGGCTGAGAAAGTATGAAACGTTCCTGGACCCTGGTCACAGCATTCACAGAGACTGCAATGATCTGCTCCCAGGGTGCCGTTCACACTTTATTCTTTGCGAACGTTGCCCTAAAATTGTGCACCTTTCTGCTCTGCATGTGCTTGATACAAAAATATTTCTGTTTTCTGGCTGCAGGACCCACAGAAAATATATAAATAAAAATAAACAGATAAAAACAAACCTTAAAGGAACACTTAGCTCTAGGATCTGGCATTGGTACTTCAGCTACGTCAATAAGGAAGGATTTCATCAGGTTTAGAACGTGTCGAAAATGGTGACTTTTTTCTGACCACTACAACTGCTAAAGTGGAAATTCCACTCTTATGCCCTAAGGAAAATGCTTAGATTTTATAGCTGCAGAGGCTCTTAAATGATGTTACATATGGACTGTCAGGATGCCTATGATTTATGCACTGTAGGAAACACTTTCAACCAAGAAAAAAAACCAAGGGCGTAAAACCATCCTGCACTGTCACAGCCTGGAAGAATTACATTAAATAAGTTGAGACATGATTCATCCTAGCCCCACCTTTTTTAAGGCAAAGGCTTATCTCTGATTGCTATTTATGACTATACCAAACATTCCTTCTAGATTTTTCTTTAGACTTTCGATAGTCTATGTCATAGATGTGTGACCTCTTAAAAAACCTCAAAATATGTGCCCATGGGACTATTTCTCCTTTTCACTTGCTTATTCTAAAATACAAAGACATTTTGCCTGAAATTAAAATAGTAATGGATTCACTTTGGATGGGGTTTATCTTCAAAGAGCTGGGATCTAAAACAAGTACTGCTGTTGATTTCATTTTTAATATCCATAATTTTCCCCAAACATCCCCTGAGAAAGGATTTGAAAGGAGGTGAGATTTTGCACTTACATTAGACTGAGCAGTTCAATTCATTCTGTTTTTATGTCTTGGAGCTATATTGGGGATTACTTTTAAATTTATTCTATCCTAAAATGCTCACTCTTAAAACAATGAGTTAGATTTTTACATTGTCATAGGTATGTTATGTGTGATAAGTATTTAATAATATTTCTATCTTAGAGAAATCTCAGCATATAAAAGAAAAAAATAGTTGGGCATACAAACTTTTCTGAATTAGCAGTTTGGTAAAGTTGATTGCTCTGAGATTTGAATGTTCCATACATGACTAACAAATGCAATACTCACAGCTCCATAACCGATATCAGAGCAGCTAAGCAGAAAGAACCTTCTGGAAATACAGGAGCTGGAAGTAGGTAATATATATACTAGATTGTAACATTTGTGAATCAAGTAATTTAAAGTAATCAAAAGATATGAAAATGTCAACATTTATTTTAGAGTCTTAAAAGCCAATCACCTGAGACTAAGTTTTGGAAGAGGGCTTAATGGATTAGATGTTTGAATATAAGATGTTCTCCCAATAATAAGTAATGCTTTCTATCTGCCGAACCAGTATAGCTCCCAAACTGTACACTGAGTGCACAGGATAGACCTTCATTGGGGAGGGTGTGTGTGCGTGTGTATCCGTTTGTTAGTACAATGCACGGCTCTGCTCATTTGCTTTTTTCCCCTCTAGAAATTCTTTAATTTGGGATGTTCTGACGCACACTTTGCTAGCAATTCTCTATGAAACCTTAAACAATTAACTTAATCTACTTACATTTTAGTTATTTACAAAGAGGAAAAATAATATTGATGTAAATCACACACTGTTACTTACAGAAATTATCAAGACATTACTTTTCAACAATCCAAAAATAAAAACACACCAAAACAGTATTCATTCAGAATTTTTCTGAGACTTTCAAATCATTTAACAATCCAGAGCAACTAAGTTCTGACTTAGTCACCTGATAGAACTACAGTAACTTTAGAAATGATTTATTCCCATAATTGATGTAGCTTATACGTTAAAAAGCATTAGATTAATCAAGTAGATAAATTATTCTGGTTAGGAGTATATTATAGAGAGTATGCCATGTTCATTTTGTAACACGTGACATTATAACGATCCAAAAAGAGTCTGCCCCCATCCCTGGCATTTCATCTTCATTTAAACTATGTGCATTCCCATCGCTGCCCTTCTTGTATTTTTTCCCATAAGAGAATCAAATGTGTGCACTGTTGTAATTACTATTCAAGCGATTCTGAAATTTAATTCTAAAACCTGTACTACATATTATTACAACCATCATTTGCCAAATAAAAGCATCTTTTCCGATAGATGACTTCTGACACACTTCTACCACACATAAATCCCTGCCGGTGAAACCAGTCAAAATTCCAGTAAAATGCAATCTTTCTTCCAGTGAACAGCTATATTATTATTCTCATTTTCCATCAACCTTTCAGGTGAGAATTTTTAAGATGCTTAAACATACATTCATATTTGTCTTAGGTTTTCCTATCTTATTTGTGTGCATGTGTGTTGTTCTCTTTTCATGAACTATTCACAAAGTGAAACAGCGAGTAACCTTCAGGTACTTATGTGAACACACAAGGTTGGGAATTATTTTCCAAGGACGGGTGGAGCAGTTTCCTGGCAGGGCTTGGTCCATTATTTGCTGTTAATGAATATGTACTGCAACAATATCAAGAAAGACTTAAAATATGTATGTTGAAATAAGTTGCCATGAAAAAGTCCAAATCTCTCTTTGTAAAAAGCTAACTTCTAATTTGTATAGAAAGCTGCAGAATCCCAGAGGCTATGTGAAAATCCCCACAGAGCTTTCTGAGAAACTGACTTAAGCATAGCAATTATTGCATTGTTGTGGTTACAGCGCCGTTGGCGTCCCTTTGATGTGTCCTTAGGAACAGAAAGAAAATTGTCATAACCAAGATTTTAATTTTTTCTTCCTTTCATACCTAATATCTTAGCATTAATAATTTTATACTAAAAGAGCTATAGAGTTTTTTAGCAGAGAAAAAGGAAAATAGTAAGCATATTTAACAGCCCATGCAAAAATATGGATACTGTCTCATCTGAATGATGCCAAAGTACAGCTGCAGCCAATGGGAATGGATGCTGTCTGCAAACAACTCAGACAAACCAACTGAGTATCAGCCTTGGCACAGGCTCATCGCATCAAAGAAACTTCCTGAAACGCAACAAGTTTCATTTTTTCTTCCTTATGTTATTGCTCATGAGTGCATTCCTCATCTCTGGTATTCAAAGAGCTACGTATAATATACATACATACATACATACATACATACATAGTCTTGTGTCAAAGAGGCAGCAAAACAATAAAGTGTTATGAAGCACCAAGGGGAAAAACACTGAGGACTAAGACAGAAAGGTGGTTTGGAATCTGCTTTTTTCCTAATGGGACTTATTGATCCAGGGAAATTATGCTATTTGTTTTGTCAGATTCACAAGCAAGGGGAGACTGAAATCAAAGCCCGGCTTGTATCAGGTGAGAAGCTGAACAGGAAACTCAGCTAAATGGACAACACTCTTGAGGTGAGGATGAAGCATGTCCTATGTGGATTTATACTCAGATTATAATCATCTAAGCTATTCAGGGAAATTTTAAACCTTGAAAATGGATTAAGGTTGTGCTGGAGACTGTGACCACAAATCTTCTAGCAAAAACAAATGCTAATCCTCTCCGGAGAAAAGTATTTCCATTATAGACTTCAATTTATTTCTGAAAATATTTTAATCAAATACATTGTGCAGCACATGGCTACTGATGGCAAGTCACACAAGGAGAAGAGACCTCATAAGCAAGATCAGCGACACTAACAGACAACAGCAACAAATCTGCCCAGAATTTAGAGTTTGGAAATATTCAGTGCAGACTGTACAATAAATCTGTGTTTATATTTGGAGAACTAAGAGACTAACTATGAAACTATAACCTATAAATTGTGAGATAGAGGATTTGAAAGCAAAATACATGTTCTAGAATAACAAGTGTTGAAATAAATAAGTAACCCAATGGACATGTTTTAAGGGAAAACTAAATGCAAATAAGGAGAGAATTACTGAATTGAAAGACAGTTTAGCAAAAAAAAATACTCTGAGTGCTGCATAGAGTGGCAAGGATATAGAAAACACAGAAGGAGGGTAAGAAAGAGTGATGACTGTAAGAAAGTCAATCATAAGTTTAACCAAAATCCAGGAGAAAAGAATGAGGATCACACAGAAACAGTATTTGAAGAGCTGAAATTTTCAGAAAACTAATTAAGACATCGTGACAAATATGCAAGTAGTTCCAAGAAATGTCAAGCACATTAAGTAAAATTAAATAGTTGATTTAAATCCTAATCTATAATAAAATATATTAAAGATAAATATACTACACATTTTAGTTGAGTCACATAATCTAGTCTTTTTTTTTTTTAAAGAAAAGGGGACCATGAAAATCCTAATAAAATATTAGCTATAATGGTATCAGATAAGATATAGCTTATGGAGAAACATTGGTAGAATCAAAAGTCACTTCATTATAATGAACGGTCTAGTTAACCAGGAAGATATTACAATTTTATAGTTTATGCAATAATAGTATAACCTCAAAATTTATAAAAGTAGACTAACTTGTAATTAGGTAGATGATTTTAATACACTTCTCCCAATAACTGATAGTAAAGTCAGATAAAAAGGCAATAAATATAAAGAAAAATCTAACAAATATAATTAGCAATGTGTACATTTTGGAACACTGTTAAAACTGACCATATACTAGATCATAAGACAGGTAGCAATAAATATCAAATCACAGAGAGTATTTTCTCTGGCGACAATTCAATTGAATTAGAAATTGGCTAAAGGCAAAAGAAAAAATATAATAATTTGTTAAATTTAAAAAATTTAAAAAAACAGAAAAGCTTAATAAATTTAGAAACTAAACTTTTTTAGTTAAATAACACTTTTAAATAACCCAGTTAATAAAAAGGAAATTATGATAAAAAATTAAAAACATTTTATAACTGAAAAATAATAAAAATACTACATATCAGACTTTGTGGGATATATATAGACTGGGCTACAGACTGGGACATATCAAGTTTGAATTTGGGAAAGGGTATTACTTCCATATATTTTTTTCCTAATTGAGCCTATGAGGGCTTTTGTGGGGAAGGGGAAGTTGGAAAGAGAGGGTCAAGAGCATTTAGTCACTTAAATCTATCTACGAACTCCATTTTATAATAATATTTTATCATAACATCACAGAAATGTAGCCAGACTCAGTCCTGAGACATCCTCCCAGTTGTCTAGAAATACAAATACTTTTGGCCTTTCTCTTTCATTATTGTCTAATTCCTACTGAACTTCAAAAATCAAGTTCCAGAAGACTATTACTTTCTACAATATATGACAATAAAACATTTAAATTATCAGCTGCTGTGATTTTTATGTCTGGGACTGTTTACTGACCATGTCAGTAGAGGATGGTATAAACAAAAACAAAAACAGAACTGCATTGGGTACTAAGTGCCAATCCACCGTGCCCATCAGGCTGGGGCTAGAGTGAGATAAATGAGGCACCTGGCTGTCAGACTTTAGGAGGCCCTCACTCTCGGGGTGTGCAAGTGTCCCAGAGCGCGCCCAGTTAAATTCTGTACCCTTGGTCTTTCATTGGCTTCGCCCTGGTTCCAGCCCTGAAATGCACCACTTTAATAGAAGGAGAAGGACTGGATTTAGAACAGATGCAAACAGTAGATCTAGGAAGTAAAATTAGAAATGACTAAAACACCATAAACATTGTAAGTGAGGGTGGGGTGTGCACCCTTCTAAGCGTTCAGTAGTTTGTGTAATTGTTCAATGTGTTTAGAAGGGGAGAGTTGTGACCACTTCAGTCAGCATCATGGAAGCAATTCAGGCTGTGTGCAGCTAAAGCTATTGATGACCTGAATCTCATAGCCTCAGCCTGTAACTTCTGTGTGATCTCATTCTCACTTAGAGCCGAAAGCTTCCCACCTCCTGTACATGCTCGTCTCTCTTCTTGACCCTGGACTTTTCAAAAGCGCCAGGAGCCAACAAGTGCAGGCTTATGTGCAGGGACAATCAACCCTCCACCAAAGGGGAGAAGGAACCAGTGGATAAAAGTTCCATCCCAAGGTTTCTCAATTTATCTCTGATAGAAAACCAGTCACCTCCCTCCCTCTCTCCTTTCCTTCCTTTCACTGTTCACCCACAGGGAACCAATACTTTCACTTCTGTTAAATTCCGCACTTAAATGTTGCAGCAATGTCAAACTGCTATAACAGATACTTAAAGCTTACTTGACTTTCTGCACTTGTTGAGCACTGGTAACAAACGTTCTGGGCACTTTGAAAGGCGCTGCTTTTGCCTTTGTCCTACAGGACAGCAATCCTGGAAGCCATTCTGTGGCTTCTCAGGAGATTCTGGCCAAATCAAGCCCCATTTCCCACAGCAGCGATCTTAATAACTCTTTCGTATATTGACCTTTCCTCCTGCCCTGCCTAACTCTCGCCACCCGCTCACTCTGGCTTCTGCATCGCGCCACCCCCACTCCAAACAAGAGACCCGCACAAGCCAGGTCCTCCCCTCAGGTTCTGCTTCCTGGGAACCCAAACTAAGACACTAGAATGCCCACAGTTCTGGGAGTAGAAGATTAATATGGAGGAAAGTTGCAAAATACAGATAGTGCATCCATACAGAAGGAGCGGCAAAAACGACAGAGACCAAGGTGAGAGAAATCCCCATCACACTGTCCCTGCTCCAGTGAGGGTAACAAATCATAGACACTTCCTGACATTTCTCGACTCTCTCGAGAAATAATGAAGGAAATATGCCTTCTTCATTTGTTAGTTCTTATTCTTTTCTTTTATATAAACCATTATATATAAAACTCTGGTTAGATATGTCTTTTCTCTCTCTCACATCTCCTTCCTGCTCTTGTCCAGTCTCTAATCCTGGGAAGGACAGACAGCCTCGTGGTGGGAGGGCGGAAGATGAAAGAGGGAGAGCTCGAATGGAAACCTCCCTTTCCCACCGTCGGCTCCAGCTTGAAGCAGATCTGAGCCGGGGAAACAATAATTTCCTATTAAGTTTAGAGTTCTAATTTTATGTTGGAATGAAAACAATAATTATCAAATAAGAGTTTCTTTATCGCTGAAAATGCCAAGAGGACTTTAATTATATAAAAATGACTAGAATAGTCACAGACCCATCTCAAAAGTTCACTCAATATACGAGAAAGAATAAGCACGACAGCATGTGTTTGCATAGACAGCCATCGTGGGGTAGAAGAAAAACTGTTTCCTATGGAGTTTCTATGCAGTTACTCTCTGTAGACATGTATTCTTTCAGCATAATGTTTACTTTTGAATGGATGAAAAAATGAGCATAGATAGTCCTATTACCAAGGTTCATTTTAACAATGTATTGATGAGTACTTACAGCATACATGTTAAAGAATAAGCAGCTTTTCCTTTGTGCTTTAAAATTATGCATAAAATTTTACTGATCGATTACTTTTATGTTATAAATTATAATAAGTACTGGCTATATTTACTGCATTAATGACACTAAGAAATTGCAAGGTATTAAAATGTATGTTTGTAAGCAGAGTTAATAGCTTGACTTTTTTCAAGTTTATTAACCGTGGTATGATACCTAAATCTAAAAAACTATTCCAGCCTTCATTAAAGTTTTGAACAGTTATGAAATAGCAGTAGCCACAACATGGCTTAGATATTTTATACAACATCTTTAATCACCTCATTATAATTTACAGTACAGCATGTAAAATTATTACATATGTGCATTATTAATATGTAATATTATCTTTTTAAAATATATATCATAGATGCATTTAAATTCTTTGCTTGAAGGTAAATACTAAAGTTTGTTTTATGACTGCTACACATAATATAATTTTATTTTAAATTTATGTTTCACACTTAGTTTTCCAAGCCAGAATATTGTCACGGTTCAATAACTATTGTGACAATTACCCTTTAGATTCTTGGGTATATAGATAATTTCTCCCTTGGATTTATAGGACTATTCACAAATATTCAAGTTTTCCTTATGGATTTGCAGCAAGATTTTATTTTCCTTCTCCCTTTGAGGATAAACATGGTCCTTTGACCTGCTTTGGCTACAGATATAAAGTGGAACTAATGTGTCACTTCCAGAAAAAAAATGTTATGCCTACACGGCCCCTCTATCTCTCCTCCTTCCTCTCTAAGTAAACAAAGAAGAAGACAAAATTTAAGAACTCCTATGCGATTTCTTGGATCTTGGAAGCATGTTTTCAACCTGGAACCTACCTTAGCATGCCCACCCACCGTGGTCACGAAACGTGAGTGAGAAATAAATGTTCTTATACTCAGACACAGCAATTTGAGAACTATTTATTCCTGTAGCACAAACTAGACCCAGAGATGGCAAAATTTTCTTGTAAAGGGCCAGATACTAAGTATTCTAGGCTTTAGGGGCCATAAAGATGAGGGGGAGCAGAGTTTGCCTCCCTAAAATCAGTATTTTAGGGGATATTGATTATTTTTACAAAATGAAAGAGTCAGGAAAAAAAAATTTGACCTTCTCCTGAATTACCAAAAGAATTTATATAAATCGAGGACTGGCTCCAGGAAGGTAGCTATCATCATCGATAACTATAATTCAATATTGAAGAAAGCACAATAGACAGGGAAAAACTAAGCAAGGCCCATTTGATCAAAACCCCCTCTGTGTCCCATTGTGAAAGATGGTCCAGCAAACATTTGTTTACCAAACATTTGCTTTTCCATCTCCATGTGAATTTCCTTCCTCCCCTTGGAAGTCCAAACCGATACAACTCCCCCAACACCTTAGCTCAAGGTAACCTGTATGCCTCAGTTGCTCAATTCATCCTTGGGCCCCCTATTCTTATGGAACCCCCTTATGTACATACTTGGGTGGCCAAAAAGTCCATTCAGGGTTTTATTTTCGTAAAATAAAAGATACGTTTTCCATTTTTACCAATAACTTTATTAATTTGGCTATTTTCAGTATGTTGGCTATCTCCTGAGTGGTATGATATTGATTTTTCTCAATTAATGTCTTGATTTGAGCACTATTAACTTCCACTGGCTTGCCCAACCATGGAGCATCCATCGCCCAGCAAGAAATCTTTCACATGAAACTTTGCAAAACACTTTTGACACATTCAATCAGTCACAGCACCTACACTGCACAAATCTCTTTTGTTGTTGTTTTCCAGTTGCATTTTTACTTTTATTGAAATAATAAAGCATAATATGCCAAAAGTGTTGAATAGTTTCTTCTACTTTCAATATTAAAATGGCTACACAAAAATTCACCAATTTTGATAAGTTTTCTTAAATGTACGCTGAAAGGACAGCTGTCACAATACAATCTAATAAAATTGTTTCGAATGAAGTTAAAGACAACTAAGCTCTCCTAAAGCCATTTTATGGAAAAAAACCCAAACTTTTGGTTAACCCAATACATCATTCAACTTGGTTATTTTCTGTTAATCTATCTCGTGTTGATCTTATTATTAGACTAGCCAGAAGAGCTAAGAAAAGAAGGGAAATATTTCCCTCCCCCACAAGGTCTCTGTTGCAACTACTCAACTGTAATGGAAAAGTAGCCACAGGGGAAAAAGGTAAAGGAATAGGTGTGACTATGTTCCAATAAAATTTATTTACAAAACAGTTGGTGTTGGTGAGTCAATTTGGTCTGTGGGAGCCCTAGTTTTCCAATACCTAGTCTGACCTGACTGATATAGTCTCATAATGAAGTCATAGGAAATACATGTGGTGAATTTAAAATCATGGATTTTGATTTATTACACTGTTTTTTTATATTTTTAAACTAACGCTCCCAAGGAAGTTTTCAGATTCATTGTGGTTTTCATTTTCCATGTGTTTTCTAAATAGTATTAGAACTATGTTTAAGTTAAATGAAAAATAAATGTTTTTACACACTTGAATTGAAATATTCAAATATAGTCTCCTTTATTCTTAGGCTAACCAAATCTCTTGGCAAGGCTTGGAAAACATTGTTTTATATTTTAATTATTCAATTATATGAATATTAACCATTGCAATAGGTCAGTCTTTAAAGTTGGATAGAGATTCTGATATGGTGGAAAAAAATTTCCTCTACCCTTCTAAATTCTTTGGTTGGTCTAATAATCAAATTAACAGGAGACAGAGTAACAGGAAAAAAATGTTAATTACATATGTACAGGGATGCTATGAGAATAAGACCCAAGGTCAAGACTAGCAGTTGAGACTTACATGCTTTCCTAGACTAAGGAATGAAAGGTGCCTGGGACTTCAAAGGCGATGAAGGCAATTCACAGGACAATAAGAAGAAAAGGAATTTGGTAATTAGATTTTTGTCCTGCCATACAGATACGCCATTCAGATAGAGAGTTATCTCTGGTGATATCTCTCTGAATCTTCTGGGCCTTGATTGCCTTCAACTCAAAATACTGCACATGCCGAGGTGGCGCATATTGGAGAGGTTCGCTCTAAGCCTCTTCGGTGCAAGTACAAATCTGCTTGAATAAAATTAGCGAAGAACATTTCTCAAGCCAACACGAAGTCTTTTCCCCAAAACTCACTGGTGTCATATAGAGAATACATGTTAAATAATCCATGTTTACCCACAAACACAGATCTATAGAATACAAATGGTTGGAAAGAACAATATCTGAGAAAGAGTCACTTCTCTCCAAGGGAACAATATCCTACAAGTTCAATCAATACAATCGAAATCCCTTTTATTCCTTGTGACTTGCACGGATTTTCATCTGAATAAAATGTATTTGTATCCCTCATTCTTTTTTCTCAGAGTAACTTCATCCACATTTAAAACAAATGATGTAAAAATGTTGAAATATAGGTGAAGTATTTGAGCATTAGTGTAATAAGTAATCACATATTTCAATGAATGTACTACTTTTTGGCTGTTAGCTACTAGACCTGTAAAGGAGTCATTAAGTTTTATTCTACACAATTCAATAAATGGGTTTTTGACAAGGAAAATTGTAATAATTCCTGTGTATCCATTCCTTTTTCTTTCATGTAAAAGCCTTTTAGCCTTGGGGTTATTAGTATAGTAGATCTTATGCTTCTGAAAGTGTTGATAAATTGGCTGGCCTACAAGAATACTCACTTAATTAAATTTTTTCTATTCATAAATGACTTTAAAAATTAGGTCAAATTATAGACTAAATGCTTCCTAATGTCCTTAATTTTCATTCTGGTAAAGATGGACAGAGGTTAACACCAGCAGCTTATAGCACTGAACTTTCTTGAGTGTGTGTGTTGGTGTGTAATGTAAACCTCCAACCACGTAAAACATGCATTTGCTCTGCTTTTCTAGATTCATCCTGAAAGAAATATTTAGAGTCTTGTATTAAACCCATCAACATTGTGGGTTTTAATGAATATGC
>PVKM010036862.1:0-14660 GCA_004027735.1 Carollia perspicillata | reverse complement strand
CTCCCTGACCCCTCCCTGGCACAGAATTCCATCAGGCTGAAGTCCTCACACTTGGACTTGGGAATCATTGCTGGGAGGGGCAGCACCAAGGCCCATAATCAGGTTTTGACTTGAGCTGCCTGACCCTGAGGGCTCCCTCCCAAAACAGAAAACAAATATGCCTCCTTTCCTGTCTTAGCAGAGGCACTGAAGCAAGCCCCTAGCAATTTTTGAATAGCCATTTTTATCCTGACTCCAGCAATCATGAGTTCAAACAGAAAAACGTCAATTCTCAGAGCACCCGGAAACAAGCTCAGCAGCATTTTAATAGTAAAGAAGAAATGTATCCCCCTTTCCTTCTTTTACTCTCTTTTTATTTATCGAGACTACATGGAATCATTCAGCTCCCTAGGGACGCTACCAGCCCTGTAGAAAACCTGAAGACGGTCACAGTCCCTCTGTCCGTAGAAAAGCCCGCCTGCACTGACGCAGACAGTGCGCATTTTCAGAGGACTTGGGAATCAGCCCTGCTGGCCCCGCCCCAGGGAAGTGCCTGTGGCGATGTGGGGGACCTGTGTGGGCCGGGGGTCAGTGCAGGCACTCGGTCAGCCCAGCGGAAGGCCGCCAACACTCCCTCTCCACCGCCTGATGGCCACGCCCCCTTCGGTTTGTCGTTTTACTTTGTATAGCTTTGTTTTCTCCACCCAAGGCCTGGAAGGGATCCACAGTGGTCTTGAGAGGGTTCTAGGTATCCCCCTGTACTTGTAGCATCTTCGCCACAAGCATTGGCCACGAACATTTTCACCGCATAACTAATTAGCCATAAGACGATTTTGCTGTTAAAAAAAATTAAAAGTAAAGAAAAATAAAAGAGAAATTAAAAAGTACGTAAAATTTAAACGATTTTACCGCAAAATACATATATGTGGATACATTTGTAATGTGTGTAGATTTGTGGCAGTGCCGTGCAAATAACATGTTATTTTGCGGATTGCACCTAAGCCCTTGTTTTCATTCTATGGGAAATGGGGGCTGAATTCTGTGCCATCAAAAAGGGCCCTTGGCCTCTCTTTCTCCTCCCATATACTGTGTCTCAAGATAAGAAACCAGCTCTTGCGGCAAATCATTGTCATGTGCAAAAAATTCTAACTGTTTTAAGACCACCGTCACTTCTATTTATCCCTTTATAGACCAGTGTGAAAGCTAAGATTTATAAATAATATAAAAATTCCCACCTTTATAATATAAGAACTTTGTAATGGAAAAATGACACCAAATTGACAACTACTTTAAGTGCATTAAGTCAGCCAAAGGCAATTGATTCATTGATAAAGAAAAGACACCAAACAGAAGTCAACCAGTTCTTTCATGTTTTTATAACAAAATTGCCTGACAGCCAACGAGCTAGGCAGCAAAGATGTCTAGAGCGAAGATGCTGTGGTGAGAATAGCAGAACGGTCTGAGGGCCACGGCAGAAAACCATGTTTAGGAAAGCAAGTTAGACACTCAAGGCCAAGTGCTGGGCTGTCTGGTTTTGCTGAGGGTGAAACAACGGGGCACACATCCTGCCGTGAGATTGGGCAGTCCACGAGGAGGCTTCAAATTCAGCACACGCTGGACCTGGCAACCCAACTTCCAGAAATTTGGCCCAAGGAATCACTGTGACTGTGCAGGTGACATCGTCAAAGAGACTGGAAGCTCGAGATAAACTGCCTGATGATGGTGGAACCATCAACCCGACTGTGGTGTACCCGTGAAACAAAATGATACTCAGCCTTTCATATGGGTTTGTAAAGGTTAGTAATGGTATTGAAATATGTTTGCTGTATTGCATAGGAAAGTCAGATTCTAAAATAATCTGTGCTACATTGGCTGCATGTTGATAATATCCATTTTGATAACATTTCCTGAAATGCTATCCACAAAACAGCTGATAGTGAAGCCTCTGGATTGTAGAATTATAATTGCTTTTATGTTTTGTCCATTTTTCTTTTGATTCTTATATTTCCTCACCTGTATTTTTCTACAATGAAAATATATTGATTATGTAATAAAGGAAAATCATTAAATCGCTTCCAAACATAAGTATAGTTTGAGAACCCTTGCTCATTAAAGTCAATGACCCAAAGAGACAGAAAATTTTGACAGTCAGGGAGGGTGGCATCTCTCATGCAGGAGCATCCACAAGGGGACAGAACCAAAGCAAGACCTGTCCCAGGGTAGCCAAGCTTCAAGGTGGGGGCCAACCCCAGCAGGAGCCACAGGTCCTGTCAGGGACCGGAGACGCTGCAGGGAAGGTGGCACTGACACCCACCCAAGCACCCAGTTTTCTCCTTCCTCTAAAGTGATTCTTGATGTATCAACTCTCCTTATATAAAGCTGACCATGAAATAAATCCAAGTTTCTATAGATTTATAAAAGGGCTCCCAATGCCTTGGCCTGGGGAAAAGAACATTTTTATTTTCCCACGCACATCCCTGCCCCAGTCCAGAGGAAGCCGTCACGGGTGTGGAGGAGAGAACGTGGTCCCGTCCCAGACAAGTGAGATCAATAACAGGCTCAAACTTGGCTGCCAATGGTGGTTTCTGAAAAGGAAATTTGAGCTTGTTCCTTTGTAAGTTGATCACTTTTAACTGAAATATTTATTAATATCAGAATAGGTTCCTTATGTTTGTGAGCCTCCGTTGATCTTCTCTTAGAATCCATGTTTCTAGGCTTGTCTGCCTTTCCACCATGGCTGCAGTGCTCTCGGGCTACGTCTCCAAAGCACCATCTCCGCAGAGATGCTCCATACACCCCTCGATGACACGGTCTGATTTTTAAAAAACAAGAATTCTTCATCTGAGCGACTGAAAGACTATCTTCATGGCAACACTATCTCGGACCAAAAACCCAGTGTCAATGTTATGGGTATAGTCACCTGACTTACATTCTGAGCTCCCGTTTTTGCCAAGATGGTAAAAACTCAATTTTCATGAATTTGGAATTCCTTCCTTTTCATTGGTTGTATCTAAGTTTGGGGGAGTTTATGTCTAAAGCCAATGCCTTGAGAAGTATGCTCCATGGTTTCTGTCATCATCCATAAGGTGTCCCCCGGGCTGCACCCCGCTGCCCCGAGGGCTGAGAAGATCAGGCCTCTGTGGGTGGCGTCACGTGGAAACCCTAACGAAGTGAGTCAAAGGTGATGGAAGTTCACCAACTTTGTGCCAATGACATTTTCCCTGGGACAAACATTAAGTGGCCCATCCAGGTCTGATGATTCAGTGAGTGAGAGAATCTCTGCCACACACGGGGGGAAATCACTCCATTGCTTCTATAACTAGTACTTGTCATTCTCTTCTGCGTGTATTTATCCTAGGTCTTTTTTTATTTTATTTTAATTGTTGTTCAAATACAGTTTTCTGTCTCTTACTCCCATCCCAGTCCACCGCCCCCCAGTGATCCCCACCTCCCTCCCATTTCCATCCCCCTTAGTTTTTTATCTTAGGTGTTTTTGTAACAGAAAACTAATTATAACTCATCATTATTCAATTCTCTTAAACCTTCCTTTTTAATTTTTTTTTTTACATTTTAGTGTTTCTAAATTACACACCATGGAGTGTAATTACTTCAGATTTAGCAGATACTTCTCTGGCTTTAACACATTGTGGTGTATATGCTGTCTTCCCAATTGAATGTTTTGTTTCCAAGGTTAACACTGTGGTCTTTCAAGGACATTTTTGTGCCTCTTTTCCCCTTCAGGCCACACTGTGGCAGGTGCTCAGCAAATGCAGGTCACCCCGTGTCTCCCTGGCAGGAAAGCGTGCCGTGGAGAGCACGGGCTCTGGGTCCTGAGGCCGCGTTTGAACAGCAGCTCCTCCGCTTCCCAGAGGACAGTCTCGAGCACGTGACTTACGTTCCCCACGCCTCAGTCTCCTCTTTTGTAGGATGAGGGAACAATAGTTCCTGTCACACCGACCAGTTTGAAGGATTAAATGACACAGTGTATATCAAGCACAAAGACAAGTATGTGGCATAAATAGAGGCTATTTTTAAGATTTCCATTCAATTGGGTTGTAAAGTAGACCATTGGAAAATGAATCATGTTTTCTCACACTGTTCTATAAAGTACCACAATTACATAGGGGTTTTTTTTTGCGGGGGGGCGGGGGGCAGTAGGGGGATTTTTTGTTTTTGTTTATTTGCCTGTTTGTACAAAGACTGGCATCAGATGGCTAGTTGCTCGACCAGTGAAATTCTACACAAACAAAAATAGGGCAAATGCAAACCTTTGCAATTAAAGAGTGATATGACTCAAATTCCATATTAGTGTACTAGCCAAACCTCTATTTCTGAAAGCTTCATCTTAAGAAATCTTACTTCAATACCTCTTTGTACAAGATGGCAATGCCCATGTATCCGGAACTACCTAAATGTAAAAGACCCACACAAAGGAAAAGTCAAATACTGGTGCGTGTCCTCGCCCAACAGCACATCTCCAGAGGGCGATCTTCATGTATTCTCCACAGAGTTTACTGGCACAAGAGGAGGGGTTACCCTTTTGACAAAGACCCTGAGGAATTATAATTTGCACGATTTATTTCTGTGGTACTCTGGATACTGACACTCTCAGGTTTGCAATATATAGTGCTGGAGGTTTTTTCTTCTGCAACCTCCTACAGAAAAGTCACTGATCAGAGCCAAGCCAAGTGCTTCTCAGTCAGGTAACTACCTGTGGGTTGATTTGAAATCCTTCCAAAGATAACCCTCTCTGCTGTGAGGAGGCCTTCTCACCCCTAGGCATTTCATTCATCATCCTTAGCTTTTACTGAAAAAAAGTTAGCTGTTCAGCTCTCTCTAAGGATCAAATCCACTGTGTTCAAGACAAATTGCTTCCTTCTTAGAGCTTTAAAACAAAATATTTACTTCTAAGTCTTGATGAAGACATATTACTTCAAAGGCCACAAATTAGAGGTCCCAGATACAGCTTTTGAGTGACTCCCAAGAAAGGTCAGTCAGGCTGCAGTCATAAGAGGCTTCTGCTGCCTCAAATCAATCCCCTTAAATCTCCTCCAAGTTCTCTGCTGGCAGTGCTAACCAGCAGCCTTGGCGGGCCAAGGAAGGGCCATCCAATGGAAATGATTGCGTCCCTGATACAGCAACAGGACAAGGACATGACTTTTTTTCCTTAAAGGAGAATAATTCTACACGCCTTTCATATACCATTGCCATAGGTGAAGACCACATGACAGCATAAAAAGCTTTCCACAAACGAAGTAATAATAATTCTCTCTCCTCAGCCCTTAGATGGGAAGTGGCTAAGAGCATTCCACCAGACATGGAGACACTCAGAGAGACATCGAGGTCCAGAAGAGCCCAAACCTCCACTCAGTGAAACACAATGACACCACCTAAAAGGACAGATACACCATTGGAGGACAGCTCCCTCTTTTGTCCCAGAGTGGCATACAGCCCAGTCAGAGGTCTTCACAGCATCTTTACCGAAACGTGAGGGGGAAAGGCGGTATGCAATGCTGAGCAGTTTTCAAAAGACCACTCAGCGAGACAGTGGCAGATGAGGAGACAGTTTTTCTGATTCTGACAGCTACATTTCATTTTACCCAACACAAGAACTCACCCTGGGTGCCCAAATGCCAAATGACCGTAGTAAGACAACTTTTTTCTTTTTTTAGGAAGACCAGTGAGAAATGCAATGTAGAAAAGCAGAATATCATTTCAACAGGGTTTTTATTGTCCTCAAGATACTCCGAGCCACAGTCATTTCTCCTGCATCTGGGGAGCACAGGTTCAGGTCCAGTGGTTTTCATACCTGGCTCTGAGGAGCCCCTTTAGAGAACATTGGCAGAGTAAGAAGGGCCAGATGGAACTTTTCTACCCAACTTCCACCAGAAGCGCTCCAAGATTATCTGCTTCAGGGGGTCCATGATTTCTAAACATAGTTTTTGACAGTCTAGTCTAATCCTACTCCTTTAAAAATGAAGGAACCAAAACATAGAGAACTTAAATAACCAGAGAGAAGTACTGGTAAAAGAATGAGTGGCAGAGCCCTGAGTGGTGTGGCTCAGTGGATTGAGCACGGGCCTGTAAACCGAAGGGTCGCTGGTTTGATTCCCAGTCAGGGCACATGCCTGGGTTGCTGGCCAAGAGGCAACCCATCGATGTTTCTCTCACACATTCATGTTTCTCTACCTCTTCTCCTTTCTCTCTTCCGCTCCCTCTAAAAATAAATAAATAAAATTCTTTTTTTTTTTTAAGAATGAATGGCGGGAATCAATATGTAAAGCACGCAGCCAATGCCCGGGATCTAAAGAATGAAAGGAGGTGAACTTTGACTGACCCAGGACCAGAGGATGAGCACGTTTAAGAGGCAATTCTTTGTGAGCACATCATACAAACCCGAGATGGACTTTGTTCATCAGCTTTACATCATTCTCCCTTGCTCTGAACACCACTTTCTTTTGTAACCATGAACTGACACATGGCAGAATGACCTTCCATCATAAATACGTTTATCCTCCTGCAAAGTAATCTCGCTGACTCTTTTCCTTTCCTTCTCTTTCAATTCTAAACTCTTCTGCCTTTCCTTGGACACCTCTTCCAAACCCCAAACCGCCTGTGAGGTTTTATTTCTGAATTAGTAAAATCAATTTGGCACGACACAATTGCATGTAAATTGTTTTATCCAAAGTCATCAACTCACTCTTGCAGCTGTGGCCAATTCCAGTTTGTGAAAAACTGAGGAAAGAATACTTAAAATAACACAAGAGCTAATATAAAACTGTGAATTCCCTTCATCTATTGGAACAGTGGAACCAGATGAGACAGGAAATCACAGCAGAAAAGGTCGTCCAGAGGCCAAAGCACCAGCGCCTTCGAGAGCAACATCCTCAGACTCCGACAATAAGAAGCAGGCTGCAAAGTACCCAGGGATCAACTTTAACACACTCGTTAAACAAAATCTTCCCCCTTCTCTTCTCAGTTCGATAATCCCATTGCTACATTCTGTTCTCGTATTTTTACCTTCTATTTCTCTTTGTTATCTTCTGACCCTTCTCGGTGCTCCTCTCTGTTCTGCATGCACCCTTCTCATCCTGAAATGCCAGACTGTCCACTAGGTTTTCATCAGGGTCAAAATGTGGAAAAAAAATTTTTTTTCTAAGCTCCCACATATTCATTCCTAACTGGGCACCTGAGTTGTTTCCTCCAAATTATCCAAAGCCCACTAGCAAATAAATATTATTGTAACCATTTAGTGTGCTGTACATTCTCTCAGTGTTTTTTCTGTGCAGATGTATGGATAACGAAATAGATGGGTAGATGATTGATAGATAAGATAACATGATTGCTCATGTTTTTGTAAAACTTTTATTCAACAATATCTTCTGGATACCTGCCTATAACGTTAAAAAACATCAATATTATCAATAGTATCGCTTTCATGATTTTACAGCATTCCATTATCTGATGCAATAACTTATTTAACTCCAGGATGCATTCTGCCTTCCGAGAAGTTGCTTCCTTAGGTTAGGTCAGAGTGTTGATCATTCCAACAATTCCGAGCTGGCCTGCTAGCCTGCCTTCATAACCTACATAACCTACATAACCTCATAACCTACAATCCACATCATGGCTGACTTACCTTCCCAAAACACAGGAAGGGCCATGGCACTCCCCTTTTTACATCCTTCTACTATTCTTCAAGTAAAACCCAAACTCCTTCCCAAGCCCACCCAAAACCTGGCTCTATCCCGGGCTTCCTGCTCCATTCCCACACCCCACCCTCATCCCCCTGGGCCCACAGCTTACCACACGTCTCACCATTTCCGGCTCACTCGGGAAAATCCAGCCTCTGTGCTTTCCTTGCTGCCGGTAATGCCCTTCCTCACCCCGCCCACCTGGCAAATCCCCACTCCCGTGTTAAGGCCCCCTCTGTGGCCTTCCATGCCACCAGAAGAGTTAGTTGCTTTTCTTCTCTGTGGGTGAAGCCATTTCTACATTTCCATACAAGGGCACTTATATTGTTATAATTTTTATGTCTATGTTTCTCTTCCACAATTCTAGCTTTATCCCTAATGTTTTGTTCAGTAATTGCTGCTCAATAAATGTTTGTTGAGATGAATTCAATCCCTCAATCTGTGGACTAGATTTACAATGAGATGGGATGAGGCATTCGGTTCAGCCTAAATTCTGGGTCCCAGGAAGAACTGTACTTCCACCCATCACAGGTGTACCCCTGCTCCATCAGCAGCCAGTGAAATTGCTAATCTATTTTCCCCTAACTTCCAGCTTCAAGGGAACACCCCAGATATGCAGGGGATAGAGCCTTAAGGACAGTGTCATTGATATTATTCCAACTCTTCCTACTGGTGGGCGGGGACGGTGAATTCGGGCATTACGTCCGGCGTTCTATTATGGTCTACACACCTCCTGGGAGAGGCACCCACATGGGGGCAGTCAGTGCTGCCTCGGAAAACACTAAACGTTGTGTACAGAAAACAATAAAAGTTTGCCAAAAACATATAACTAACATTTAAATGTGAATTTTGGCAAATGTGAAATATTTCATTAATTTTACCAGTCCACTTCCTTTTCCCTTCCCCTTCCAAGAGAGTATACACAACTTTCTGCTGAACAGAATCGAACAAGAAATATCAACTGACATAGTCTCAAAGATGTTTCCAGAACACACACAAACAAAAACAAAAATGGAGGGGGTGGGTACAAGGTGCCTAGATGACATTGGTTTCAGTGATATCAGTGATATCAGTGTGTATTTTTCAGTTTCCTCTTCGGGTTTCTTGGCTTCAGGGAACATGATGACTCTTTTTTCAATAAAACACAGTCCCCCAGCACCTCAATAACAATCGTGCCGTGTCGTGCTTTGTTTTGTATTGTTCTCCTTCTGTTTCTGACTGCCACTGACTTATTGGATGTTTGACCTCCTACGTGCAGTTTATATGGAGACTGAAACCCAATAAAATCAAAGTCAACACTGCAATAAAGTAGCTCTGGAAAAAAAAGTTTGCCAACTTAAAAATTCTTTTCTTAACAAACCCCCAGAGATACCAAATCTCACACTGCCCTTGAAAGTCAAAGGGAAATGTTTCCCCTTTCTCTCTCACTTTTTAAAGGACTGTAACAGAGTGGGAAAAAAAGTGCACCAATCATAGGTGCACAGCTCACAGAGTTTTCACGAACCAAGCCCGCCAGCGTCCCCAGTACCTCCATCATAAGCAGCACCCCTAGAGCCCGTTTATGCCCAGGCCTGCGCCCCTACATAACCCCCGCCCACCCAGTCAAGCTGTAGGTTAGCGCTGCCTGGTTCCCAACTTTACATCAATGGAGTGTGCAGTGCACGCTCTTCTGCGCCTGGCTTCTTTGGCTCCCAATTATATGGTGAGATTCATCTTTGTTTTCACACATGGCACCAGTTTGTTCATGGTCATTGTTATATAAAATTGTCTTTTGTTTTGGGAGCATCTAGACAAACAAGCGTTCTGAGGAGAGCGGGCTGAGTGAGGCACAGGGAGCCCAGTGTCAGGCTATATAAAGGCTTTGGTCCAAAGAGGGAACAGTGAATAAGCTGACCTTTGGAAATAGCCTCAAGTCAATGGGGAAGAAGCAGCTCTTGGAGGAAAGAAATGGAATAGTAAAAAGAGCTCTTCGAGATAAGCCAGAAAAACAGTCTTGGAAAGAAATGCTGAGAACCAAGTCAGGAATCTCAGCTCAAAAGAAAATAAAATCTGGAGTTGGGGGGAGTGGAGGGGGGAAATGCAGACAACTGTAATTGAACAACAATAAAGTAATTTTTAAAAAAAGAAAAAATCTGGCCTTCTGAAAAGCTTTTGATTGAGGCTGCCTTTGCTCTCTTGAGCAAAACCTTTTTTTTGCCTTTGAAGTACTGCCTTCAGGAGGCAGTTGGTCTGAAGGCAGCACCTGTGTTAGGGAGCAGGTCTTGCCGCACGGTATTTGCCAAACAATTCTCACATAAAAAAGGCATTCGAAGTCTCTTTCTGCCTTTTTAAAATACAGGTTATCAAAAGCTCTCTCTCTAAGTTTGTGATATTTCCATAACTGTGAACTACCATTAATGACAGTTTATAACAATCAAAACTACTGTTACCAGCTGATTCTGACATTTAAGATACCGAAAACTTGTTACCAGTGCTTGAGAAAACTACCTGCACTTAAAACATGAATTATTTTATTTTTATAAAGATTTTTATTAGTGCAATTATCAAAATGGTCCCAGAAATATTGACTGATTCCATATTATGAAAATAAGAATTTCCTTTTCTCCTCCCTTAAGAAATAACTCAAATTCACAAAGTACTTTCACTAATTTTTTAAAAAAACTTATTTGAAGTAGTACAGTTTTGAAAAGATATTAATTGATTCCAGTGAATTTGAAAAATATTTATTCTGAGAATCTGAGCTTTCCCTTAGATCTTTCTAGTTACAAAAGGTTCGTAAACCTATCACAGATTTCAAGGATCCTCGCTTAAAACATTTATCAGGAACAAGAATAGAGGTGTAGGACTACTTACCAGGGTATTAGTGAGAGAGGAGTGATCTGTCAGAACATGGGTGTCGGGAACCTGGGCTGGACAAGTCTAGCCTTTTCGGCTAATGCAATCAGCTGGGGGGTGGGGGCGTTACGCTCCTCAGAAGACACAGCGGTTGGTCTTTCCTGTTGCCAGTCACAGCTAGCCCAGCCCCTGCCAAGATCATACGCAGAGTACGAACACAGGCTACCAATCAGAGTTTAAGACATACCCCGGCATGCGCGCAGTAACCTATCAAGAAGCGCTCCTTTGTGTACCCCTCACTAATCAAGTAGCGATAAGCTTCCCCTTCTCCCCCTCTTATAAGGCTTTACCCGGAAATAAAATTTTGCAGCTTGATCAGAACTTATTGTCTTGCTGCCATTCTTTGCGTCTCTTGTCCCTCTCACCCATTCGCTCCATACAGGTGGCTGAATCCCCGTTGATGCTCTGCAGGCCAGGGCACATGGGTAGTCTGAATGCTAGTTTTAAAACCAAACCCAGGTATAAGAGGACACCCAAAGTTCATTTCACTAAAATACACTATTATAAATTAAAAGTGGTCATAAATTATTTCAGCTTCTTCTGTTATGGGGTACAGAGCAAAACCCCACAATCTTTGATTGGGGAAAAGGAAGAGTGAATCATACAGCCTTTAAGATACATTGCATAACAATGCCAAGTTAATAGCCTTGCCTTCCTGAAGGGAAGGGGGCTGCTCTGGGGGTGGGGGGCACTCATACTGCTTGAGAGGCAGGGGGCAGATGCCCACCCCAGACACCTGTGCACTGCTAGGAACTTTTGCCCTGACCAAAGATGGCAGCCCAAAGTGGGTAAAAGATACTGGGGAAATGGCAAAAATGGCAGACACTAACACATCATAGGAGGGGCCGGATACGAGGTCATGCAGGAAGTTCCAGGCTAAGCATTTAAGTTAGGGCTGGCTGAAGGGAGGAGAGAGAGCCATGAGGTCTGGAGTGAGAGAGAAGATGTCTGACTGGAGAAGATGGTGGCCAGGGACCTGCCTAGCCACCCAGACTCATGAGAGATGCTCGGAGCTAAACTGTGACTGGGAATGCTGAGCTGCAGACTCCTGCTTTCCTGAGAGATGGTCCTTCTGAGTGGCGTATTCTGAAACTGGCCTGGTTTGGCAAAGCGTGGCAGGACTATGTGTTTTGGGGTGCTTTTAAAGGGATTGGGACTTACCGGCAGAAATCTGCCATTTATTCTAAATCTGTATAACCTTTAAATAAACATCCCTCTTCTTTTTCACCAAACTCTTGCACTGGCAGCCATGCTTCTTAGAGCAGGCAATCGAACCCCACATTGTTCCAGAATAGCAATGGCGGGGTTCTGCAACACTTCCATCGACAGACGAGTCTATTTCCCAACCATGCGAGTTACCCTGTGACTGCTGTGACCAACGGGATGAGGGGAAGTGATGGATGTGTGACTGGCTCAGGCTTCAAGAGCCCTTCCAACTTGGTCCTCACGCTCCTGGACCTGCTGCCTCTGTGGGCAAAAGCCCGATCTAGCCTTCTGGGGGAGGGCACTTCATGGAGCAAAGACGTGCTCTCTCTGCTGGAGTTCCTGACTGGGCTGTTAATATTGTATGTCAACTTGGCTTACAGATGCTGATAGCTGGTGAAACATATTTCCAGGTGTGTCTGTGAGGGTAGTTCTGGAAGAGATGAGCATTTGATTTCGTAGACCCGAGTGGACAGATCCGAGTGCACTGATGTGGGCAGGCATCATGCAACCCATTGGGGCAAAAAGGTGAACAAAGGGAAAATTCTCTCTCTCTTTTTAAGCTAGAATGTCCATCTTCTACTCCCCTTGGGCATCAGAGACCCTGGTCCTCAGCCTTCACACTTGGACTGAATTGTACCCCCGGTTCTCCTGGTTCTCCAGCCTGCAAACAGCAGGCTCCGTAACTGTATGACCCAATTCCCATGACTGATTACAAAGATAGAGATCGAGGTATAGGTGTAGACGTATCATTCTAGGTTCTGGTTCTCTGCAGAACCCTGGCTAATACAATGACCAGCACCCCCCCCAGAGGACAAAAACTACCTGCAGTTTTACCTCAGGTAAGAGCAGCAAAACTGCCTGGCAGAGCGCAGCCCAGCTTTATGAACAGATTGCTGATTTAAGCCTCTACATGTGAGAGAGGTTTGTGAACGCAGCAAGAGGTAACTGCGACAGGCGCCCAGAACACGGTTTTTTATGACACAAACTAAGTCAGTCAGGAACGCTGGCTGTTACAGTTGGGGTCTTCCCATCCAGTCTCCAGTTTTAAATGTCTACAGCGCTTCTCTGCCTGGTTTGGGCCCGATTTACTTTGCACTGGGACAACTGTAACTGACTCCTGATATCTGTCTCTGCCCCCGCTGCTTCCCACACCAAGCTAACCTCCTTGTTACCACCGAAGCACGAGGGTCCTCATTCAAACTCTCCCTGCCACCACTCCTCTGCCTATGGGACCAAATCCTGAGCCTCACACTCATGCCCCTTCCTACTGAGGCCCTTCCTGAAGTAGGAGAGGCGGGACTATCCCCCCGGGGTGTTAACGTCCCCTCTGCTTCCATGCTGGGCATACTTCACGGCCTACAAAGTCCCTTCCAGCATCTGCGGCACCAAAAGGGCATTAGATGAAGCACCTAGAGCACAGGTGGCAAACACAAGGCCTGCGGGCCAAATCCGGCCCTCCACTTTGTGTTATCCGGCCCAGCACTTTGTTTCTACCCAGTGGCAGTGCTGAGCTTCTTGCCCCTAGTGAAGGAGTAGGTACATTTATACAGTCCTAAAATTACCTTCGGCCCTTTGAAGGCAACCGTGAGGCTGATGTGGCCCCAGGTGAAAATGAGTTTGACACCCCTGACCTAAAAGGACACAGTGTCACCTTGGAGTGAGTGGGGGCCTGCACAGCTTCCAGAGCAGTCACTGCCGAAATCAAGGGCGGCCAAGGCCATGTGAATCGATGTGTCAGCTGTACCTGCTGTCATAGTTGAAGATTCGTTTCCTTGGGAAGCCTCAGGGAGTCTTACATAAAAGGCCTCCCTGGCAATGCCAGGCACCCCTGGGGTGGTGTGCGGCCCCGGCTCTCCATGGATTACTGACGCTCTCCTTTCAGACTAAGAGTTATCTCAGTTAGGCCTACCTGTGGCCAGAGTGTCCTTTCTGACAAACTCACTGCAAGACAACGAGAAACATCTCCTGGAGAGCCACCTGATGCGGGGTTATATTTCTAAAGGACTATCAGAGGAGCTTTCCATAATCTCTAGTGACCAAAATTAGTGTCATGCGTAATGGGACAGATCAGCACCTGTTTCTCGGTCCATTGCACTGAGAAGAACACAAACATCACTTCTCACTAAAAATACAGAACCTGGATTTAATCGAGGAGAAACAGCAGGAAACCCAAATGGAAGGACATTCTAAAAATAACTATGCAATCTTTTCAAAAGAGTCAAATCAAGTTCATTGAAAAACAAAGCGGCTAAGGGACGTCACAGACTGGAGACTAGGAAGACAGGGTAACTGAATACAAGCTGAGATTCTGGGCTGGGTTGCGGACCAGGAAAAGAGCATTTTGGAACAATTGGGAAATTTAAATAAAGTCTAAGTATCAGGTAATAGTACCTTGTCATTGTTAGTGGTCATGTGAGGTTTTATCACTTGGGTATACGGGATGAAAGCTACATGAACATTCTTGGTATGTTTGCAACTATTTTGTGAACCTGAAATGACTTTTGTAAGTCTTCAAAATGAAAAGTTTAAATGTTCGAATTATTCAAGTCAGCAGGATAGAAGATGGACAACTGAAGAGGACCCTCGAAATTAGACAGATTACAAATAACATCTGTCATTTTTGTTGGATATCGACTGATTAGAGCAATGATTCACAACACTGATTTGGGGCTCCCCACCCCATCGACCCCCATGCACACCTTCTCATCCCGTTTTGATTTGAATGTCACAGAATCCTCAGAAAATTTCAAAGTAGTGTTAGTCAAAATCCACTTTGATTTTAAGTGTAAAATATCCCGTATAAATACTTTGCACAAAGGAGAGGAGAGGGGAAACCATAGAGACAAGAGGCTAAGTTCCAAAGACATAGCTCTGAGCTTTAAAACA
>PVKM010036861.1:0-15333 GCA_004027735.1 Carollia perspicillata | reverse complement strand
ATTAATATCATAAGTTATGATTACAACATAGTGAGGAAAAAGAGGAATTGCTAAAGGCCCAGGTATTTTAAAAAGTAAGGGAAAGAAAAGAAGGGAACACTGAGAATATTGCTGATATTTTGAAATCATTTTTGACATTTCTATTTCTATTTCTTTTCCATATTTTTCATTGTTGCCTTAATTTTCCCCCAACCACTCCATCCCACCCCAGCCATCCCCACTACCTACTCTTGATCCTACCCCCAACCCTTGATTTTGTTCAAGTGTCCTTCATACATGTTCCTTGATGGACCTTCCCACTTTTCCCCCTATTACCCACCCCACTTCTCCTCTGGTTACTGTCAGTTTGTTCTTAATTTCAATGTCTCTGGTTATATTTTGCTTGCTTGTTTGTTTTGTTAATTAGGTTTCACTTATAGGTGAGATCATATGGTATTTGTCTTTCACTGCCTGGCTTATTTCACTTAGCATAATGCTCTCCAGATCCATGATCCATGGATCCAGATCCATGCTGTTGCAAAGGGTAAGGAGCTCCTTTATTTCTGCTGCATAGTATTCCATAGTGTAAACGCACCATCGTTTTTTGATCCACTCATTTACTGATGGGCACTTAGGTTGCTCCCAGCCCTTGGCTATTGTAAATTGTGCTTATGTGAACACTGGGGTGCATAGGTTCTTTTGAATTGGTGTTTCAGGATTCTTGAAAAGAGTATGGAATTTCCTCAGAAAAATAAAAATGGAACTGCCTTTTCACCCTGCAATTCCACTCCTGGGACATTTCTATTTCTAAAAGTCTTTTTAATAGCTGGAACATGGCAATTTAAAAGCATAGACTAATATTTATGTTTAACTTAACTTATTGCAATTTTAACCATATTTCCCTTAAGAAAATACACTATTAATTGAGATGGTAGTCTATGATTAAGTTGTATAGGTTTGACCTTTGTCTTTCAATAGTGTAGTATTTTTATTTCAAAATAAATTCTTAAAGAGATATTAGATGTTAATCTGAAAAGTGTGCTTTTTCCCAGGGGATTAAAGATGTCACTCTCAATTGTTATAAAATTTTAATATTATAATACTAAGCTAAACTAGTTATTTTGACTCTTTAAAGCAACTGTTTCTTTGAGGAGTACACTTTTTAAATGAACATGTTTATAAATACAATGAAGGTGCTGGAAATGTTGTATATATTTGCAGAAAACTGGAAAAAAAGAGGCAGAAAAGATTCTAACTCTTGTTCAAATAAAAGCCATTAACAATGTTTGAAAAGCAGCTCTTACATAGGATCTACATACAGAGTTTTGCTTTATACAAGTTTTTTTTTTCATATTTGGTAGCCACAGGACTGATTAGTGACAGTCAATATGTGTAGGTTAAGGGAGAAAAAAGGATCCAGAGATGACAAATTCAATGAAAATATCCAGAGATCACAAAATCACCAATGCATGACAAAATGAATTATTTTTAAAAGATAATTTTCATGAAATATTTTAAACTATTTTGAATGTCATTGTATATTTTTTCATGTACTTAAATAAATGCTTAGTCCATTAATTTTCTATTTCAAACATTTGATGGCTATATATATTTTGCAATGTAAGGTCATTATTTTCTTGTACAAGACAACTAAATATAGGCTCTTGCTAAGTTACGGTAACTCTGACGGCCCCTGTATCTTAGTACTTTAGTTATCAGTAACATATATGTAAGCTATCTTTTAAAAGTTTTGGGATTGTAGTTTTCTGAATAGAGGTCTTGTATCCTTTGTTAGACTTATTTCTAGGTACTTTATTTTTCTTGTTGCTATAGCAAATGAGATTTTTTTCCTCATTTCTGTTTTTGATATTTTGTTGTTGGTGTACAAAAATGCCTTCAATTCCTGAATGTTGACTTTGTGTCTCGCTATTTTGCCAAATACCATATGATCTCACCTATGAGTGGAACTTAATCAACAAAACAAACAAGCAAGTAAAATATAACCAGAGGCATTGAAATAAAGAACAAACTGACAGTAATCAAAGGGGACGGGGGAAAGGGATAATGGAGAAAAATGTAGGAAGGGTTTTCAAGAAACATATATAAAGGACACATGGATAAAGCCAAAGGGGGTAGGATCAAAGGTGGGAGGTAGGAATGGGTGGGGTAGGCAGCAGTAATGCAGGGGGGAGTGGAGACAACTGTACTTGAACAATAATAAAATAAATAAATAAATTTTAATAAAGAAGAAAAATATTGGGATTGTAAACCTAATACCTTAATGGAAGAGAAATAACATGGCTACTGGAAAATTGTTTAGAATGGAAAAGACAAATAAATAATTAAGGTCTAAGCTGATGAGTAAAAATAACATTGATTTTTCTCTATTGTTTTATATAATGCACATAACTATCAAAATATTTGCTTATTTAAAATAGAAGTACAAAAAGTGACTGCATGGAATTCCATTTATGTATAATAGGACTAATTATATAGTGAGAAGATGAGCAAAGTGCTTAAGGGTTGGAAAGGACTTATTTTTTCATTTAGGGGAAACATGTATTTTCCAAGAGAGAATTAGGTGTGTGAATCTATCATTTCCAAGAAAGCGTAAAATAAGCGTAGATCTCAAAGCAAAAGGAGAAAGATTCATCACCTACTTAAAACTGGAACCCTTTCAGAACTGATACTTGGAATATCTGTGTTATGAGGTAGTCATTTCCAGTTTCTAAAATTTAAATTCCTGGTACCTTTCATGTATATGATTCTCAACCTAGGCACGTGGGCATTTCGAACTGGATACATCTGTTACAAAGGGGCTCTTCTGTGCAGTTTAAGATGATTAACGGCATCTCTGACCTGTACTCACTAAATGCTAATACACTCTCCACCCATAGCATGGCAGTCAGAAATGCACTTTACTGACATTCCCCAGGGGGACAACACTGCCCCACTAAAAACAAATTGATCCACAGTTGGAACATAAAGCATCGTTTATCCATTATTTTGGGATATTTAAATTTTTCCAGTTTTTCGTTACTGTGAGTAAAGCTGTTTATAATATCTCTTTATAAACTTGTCTATGAATATAATTTTTTATTTCTCTTGGGCAATACCTAGTAAAATTACAGGGAGATATTTTGTCTGGGACATCATATTCCCACACTGGTGTCTGCTGAGTGTTCCTCTTTCTTATGTGGTCTATGTAGTCCACTGTTAAATGATCTCGTCTTTACCCTCAGGACCCCTTTGGATTTGATGCTCTCTCAACTGCTGACGGATTTGTCTTAATAATGGCAGTCACTTTTTTGTGGCTGGTCCCTGATAGGCTGCTTCCTGACACATTTAGCAAATGGAATATTCCTTTTCTCCTTTACAATGTTGAGACATTACATACTCACTAGGCCTTTTCCCCCTACACTGCTTTCTGCCATCATGTACTGATTCCACTGGTTCCACTGGTTCCATCTGGGAAGCGATAAACAAAAACTAATCCTACACTCACATCCAGCAAAAGTGTCTGAAGACCGTCTGTCGCCCCACTAAGCCAGGTCCATTTTCAGTGACCATGGTTGGGACCAAGTTCTCAACCATTGACAATAGATACTCCCTCACGACTGCATTTTCTTCCTCTCTCCACCAGAAAGCTGAAGAACAGATGCATAAACCTGTGGTTCAGGGATTAAGATTCAGATGAAAGACCCTGCCTGCTCTTGCATTTCCTTCTTCCTATTCACTCACACTGCTGTTGAGTGGAACTGGAAAACAGGACAAAGGAGCCTAATATGCTAACCTTGACTGCCAGAAGCAAGAGCAAGGCCCACAGGAAAACGATATGGATGCCACTTTTCCTTTCTAAGTCCTCTGCAACTATTTCTAATTGTCAGGAAAAAAGTCACATCCAGAAACCTGGCCTCAAAGGAGTATCAATAATATATAGATATAAGCTTTCTAATTTCTCTAAACAGGATAGAGGCACATAATGGAAAGAATTCAAATACCCTCATACTGACAGAGAAATTATTATTTACCTAGTGATGGACAAGCCTTAGCATGTCACTCGTACACATTTCAATTAATGCTGGAGTATTTGGGGATTGCAGAGTGTTCTAAGGGCATAGGGAAAATCAGGTTTCCAGCAGGAAGCAAACACTGGGAGAATTTGTGTTAAAATGCCAAAAAGACATCTCAGAAGAATATGGTGTGTATCTCTACAGCACGTGTGTGGAAAAAATCACTTTTAAGCCAAATTCTGTATTTATAATTTGTATTTTTTATTGTTTCCCCAAATTATGTTTTAGGTTTAACAGATCCTCTTTTTGTCCCTGCCTTCTACACATTCCAGTACTGATGTCAAAATAAGCAATTGCCTGGAATTTAGAGTATATGTATGGCCTGGTGATATACGATTATATTTGGGAATTGTCAGCTTTGGGGGAGTTTAGAACCATGAATGAGTCTGTGTGGTATCATGAAAGGAGTGAGATAGAGAGATCCCAGCTGTGGATCCAGCCTTTGGGACAGCTGTAATAGAATAACAATAACAATGATTTAATGAAAAATAAATATTTTGTTTTAAATGAAAAAGAAAAATAAATATAGATCAGCCATGTCACTTGAAGCTAATATCATTAATATGTGTGGGGGGGCTCCACCTGTAGAGCTCCCCTGGCCACCGTGGATGAGAATAAGTCTACCAAGACATGATCTGCTTGGGGAGGAAGGCTGACTAGTCTCTCAGAGGAGAAAGGCCTCAAGCCTCTCTCTCAATGGGCTTTTATTGAGTTTAGCTTGCATAGGGATGCATATCAAAGAAAGGAGGTATGGTTTTAGATAACATTTCTGGGATCACGGGGGTCCTTTTGAGTCAGGGTCTGGTAGACATGGTGACACCAATTGGCTGTAAAACCTTGGGAAACAAACTTATTTTGTGCTTGGACCCTTAACAATTAAATTGAGGACATTCTTAGCAAAGCAGGTTTCACAGGATTTAATGCATTCTTTCTCAGGCCTGAGTGCCACCCTTGTTGGGAACCACCCATTCCCAGGGCTGCACCATTCCCAGGGCTGCTCCGTTCTCAGGGCTGAACCCCCTTTCGGTATTGTTTCAGGCTTGACTCAGGCAGGGGAAGCAAGACAGCCAAGAGATTAGGAGACTTTTTACAGATAGAATGAGAACTCAGGCTATGATAAAGCTGAGGGGTGAGGGTCTTTTGTCCCTCCTCCACAATCCCTTATATCCTTCCTGATGGCCCCTTCACAACTGTGCCTATCGTTGACTATCCAGCCATCCTCCAAGAGCCAAGCAGGGTGAAGTAAAGGGGGCAGAAGCTGTGCCCTTGTGGGAGGATAAGTTTTGTCTCCTTAGTGGCTCATGGTCCCAAGGTCCCCTAGCCATGGGGCCTTTTTGGCTGTCGGTAGGGTTTCAGCTCCTGAAACCAGGCAGAATGGTCCCCAGCAAATACGAAAGGTAACATTACACAACAACAACAACAACAACAACAAACCAAAAAAACAGCTAATACCTATTATACTTATTTTATTCCAGGCAGTGTTCGAGCACTTTAGGTCTATTAAAACTCACTTAACTCGCATTTGCACAAGGCAAGTATTAATATAATATATTTCCAATTTTACAAATGAGAACTCGGAGGCCCACAAAAATTAAGTGGCATATCCAAGAATATACAATTTAAGTAGACAAGGCAGGATTTGAACCCAGGCCACCTGGATCCAGAGTACACTCTTTTATATATACACAAGGTCTATCCAGAAGGTATCCAGCCATGTAATATGAAAAATAGAGACAGTTATTGAAAAAGGTACAAGAAACATTGTACATAGGATAATGATACCTCGGTCCCCTTCAAAATAGGCACTTTGGAACTCACACAGTTCTCCCAGTCACCATCACTGCCCTGTCATATTTTCCTGATTCTCATTGTCTGAAATCTCTTCCTTTTGAAAGATGATTTTAGTTTTGGGAAAAGCCAGAAGTCACAGGACACCAACTCTTGGCTGTAGCGGGGCTGAGTCACCTGGGTGATTTGATGTTTCTCCAAAAAAAATCATGAAACGAGATGTGTGAATGAGTGCATTTTTTAAATGAAGTGTCCAGTCTCCAGTTGCCCAAAACTGCAACCTTCTGAATAATCTGAATATTATCTGCAAAGGAATGTTTAAGCTTAAAGCAAAGTTTGATACAAATTCGATGCTCTACTCACTCAGTCATTTTGAGTGCAACAGCCACATAGTACATTTGTTCATTCAATGGTGTCTATTGCTTCCAGTGACTAGTACAGTGAAGGCATCATTGTTCATGCATGCTCATTCCAGTCCTCTCCTTGGTGCCAGATTACACAAGTGTGCCATAAACCATTCTCAATATATTAACAGTGGCTGGACATTTTCTGGACAGACACATCATGTACAACTATCTTTGTAAGTGTTTGAAAACTAGTGGAAGTATTTGTATGAGTTTTTGACTGTCTATTACAGGCTTGAATGTGTTCATTGTCTATGGAATCTGCTAATTTAGTATAAATATGAGTAATTTATTTCCCTCTTACAAATTAATAACTTGCATGAACTCATAAAGGGACTCAGTCATGTGGTTTTGAATCATGGACTTTATGTCTGGGAATCTCTTTTTTACTCACTGCATCCTCCCTTTTGTTATATCTGCACTTTCCATCTAATTGTCAAACACTGAAACACACCACTAAATACTTTACATACCACTAAAATGTAAAGAAGGGCAGGAACTAAGCTGTTGGTGAAAGATGCAGTGCACCTGTGTCTAATTAAGACAAGGCAGTGGCTCCTAAATCCTTTTCCTACACATCAGGATGGAGGCTCTGGAGACCATGACATCTACTTATCCTCTGACTTACTCCAGAACGACTCCAGCAGGGACAGTCTCCACCCTTGTTGCGAGAGCTTCTCCCTGCAGGGAGTCGGACCCTCTGGCAGAGCCCAAACCACAATTGAGAGTGCCTGGCAACTTCCATGTGTGGAGAATCAGACCCTGAGAAACCTTCCAAAAGAACTTCCATTAATTTCAGCTGTGTGTAATTTACCATGAAACTTTAGAGAAGGCAGTAAATTGGTTAGTGTTTGAGACAGATGCTCCTGCTATAAAAGAAGCACACACAGAGGGAGGGGTCAGAGGCAGTATGTTTTCTTTGAAGGTGAAAGAAAAATGTCCATCCTCTATGTGACTTTAGATACCAATGACTAAACGGGGATGGACAAGTTGAAAAGCTAGGTGAAATTAATGTTTGCTCTGAATTTCATTTCAGTGTAACAAAGTTCATTGAAGTTCATTGTCTTCAGCTTATAAAAATTGGCGTAGAAAGAATGAGAATAATTATTCAGTAGAAATCATACAATGTGATATGACAGTGTCATTAATACCTATGGTGTAATCTTTATTTATAAACAGTTTGCTACTTGTCACTAGTCCAGAAAATAAATACATTTGTTGTTCTATGATTCTTTTAAGAAGAACTGCATTTGGTCATCTACCTTGGTCTTCTCTGGGTGATTTTAACTAAAATGACAGAACTACAGTCATATTTGAATGAAAGTTCCCACTGGATCGATAAAGAGTGTCAAAAACCTATTTTATTGAAAAATTGGAAAGATCTCCAATTGGGTTGGGGGTATGTGGAAATCCTGTCTCAAACAAAATAAAGGAGAAATTTCACCCTCACTAAGAACAAGAAAAGCAGGAATAATAACTACTAAAATGATGTAAAGGGCATATGAAACAGAAAAAAATACCATAAGCAAAGTAATCCGAGAATTTTTTATAGAGTATAGCGTCTGGCTGCTGCAGTTTCAGTGTTTATATTACAAGAAACACTTCTTTTGTCACCAGTTTTGTTCAATACACAGTGTCTATAACTACCAAATTCATGAGGAGCCCTCTGTTTCTTTAAATCATTTGTTAAATATTCAGCCATTCTAGAGAACTATTTATTTGTCAAAAAAAAAAGTATAGCAAGTTTTATTTTGAAATAACCTACACCCTTAGTCCTCTATCTCTTAATTAACAGGGTGGAATATTGGAATAATGAAACATTTCAAGTCACTTATGGTAAAGGAGGGACAACTAGTGAGGGTAGGTAGAAGGTAGTAAGTTTGTTTCCTTTGCTTTATTGGGTTTATATCATATACATGGTAATTTAGATATAATGGATGAGGAAAATGGATTTGAAAAGGAGGCTTTCATGTACTGATAAAATCTTATCAGCTAAAAGGTATTAGATTTTACACCAGGAAGAGAAAAAATCCAATTTAAAAATGGGCAAAGGACCTGAAAAAACACTTCTCCAAGGAGGACATACAGACAGCCCATAGACACAAAAAGGATGCTCAGCATTACTATCCGTACAAGAGATGCAAATTGAAGCCACAAAGAGATACCACTTCACACCCGTCAGAATGGCCATCATTAACAAATCAAGTAACAAAAGGTTGTAGAGAAAAAGGAACTCCAGTGCACTGTTGGTGGGAATGCAGACTGGTACAGGACTGTGGAAAACAGTATGGAATTTTTTCTAAAAATTAAAAATGGAACTGCCTTTTGACCACCAATTCCACTGCTGGGATTATATCCTAAGAACCCTGAAACGCCAATCCAAACGAAGCTATGCACTTCAATGTTCATAGCAGCACAATTTACAATAGCCAAGTGCTGGTAAACAGCCTAAGTGCCCATCAGTAAATCAGTGGATCGAAAAACTGTGGTACATTTTCACAAT
The DNA here is from genome assembly GCA_004027735.1 of Carollia perspicillata. Classification (NCBI taxonomy): domain Eukaryota; kingdom Metazoa; phylum Chordata; class Mammalia; order Chiroptera; family Phyllostomidae; genus Carollia; species Carollia perspicillata. The sequence continues at coordinate 6,586 of PVKM010036861.1, read as the reverse complement.
GGAATACTACACAGCAGAAATAAAGAAGGAGCTCCTATCCTTTGCAACAGCATGGATGGAATTGGAGAGCATTATGCTAAGTGAAATAAGCCAGGTGGTGAAAGACAAACGTCATATGATCCCACCTATAACAAAAAATGAGCAAAATAGAATCAAAGGCATGGAAATAAAGAATAAACTGACAGTGACCACAGGGATGTGTGAGGGGGATAACAGGGAAAGAAGGGAAAGGGTCAAGTCAAAGAACAGCCGGGTGGGGGGAAGATTGAATGTGGGAAGTAGGGGTGGGTAGGACATGGGAGAGTAATGAGGGAAGAATGGGGACAACTGTAACTGAACAACAATAAAAAAAATTTAAAAAGATATCATCTGCTTTATATTTTATTTCCTGGCTGTGGAGTCAGGCCTACTTGCTTTTAAATTTGGACTCTCTTCCTCACCAGTTGTGTAACTTTGTGCTTGTTAATCTAATACACTTGGCCTCTAGTAGGCCTATATGTATAACTGAGACACTAGAAGAATTTTCTTAGTATAGAAATTATTGGACAAAATAGTTATTACACAGAGGAAGACATTTGATTCATAAGATGCAGAGCAGGATGATGGCTGGAAGGGGGAGGTTAGGGGGTGGAGGGGTCGAGCAAAAAGGAAAAAGGACTCGTGGACATGGACAACAGGGTGGTGATTGTGAGGGGGACGGGTATATAAGGGGACTAAATGGTAATGGAAAATAATACAGTAAAGATTAAATAAGAAAAAAATCAATATATTGTTATTTTTCTCTTCCTCCAAATTTTACCCCTTCTACTTGTTAAATGATATATGTTAATGTAATAAAGACAATATATTTTCTGATGTACATAAATTATAGAAGTTTATTATATTTCAAATATGGATGACTTGAAGATTTAAACTCAATCTTTTTCCCTTCATTTTCCTATTATGTGTATGTTAATAACACTTTAACAGAGCTGAATAATGCCGATAATTGAGTATCTATACCAACTACAGAATACAGAACTAAAATTAATTATCAAACACAAGTGTTCTCATAAGTATTCAATATTTTAGGTATGTCTTGGATGACAGATAGTTATCATATTAAAATTTTAAGATGGCTTTGAAGTTTATATCATTAGTACTTGTTAAATTTTAATTACCAATATATGTATTTTGTTAAATTGAATAATATCACTTAATCATATTCAAACCTTTTGTGAAACTTAATAGTTCTCCACAAAATCTCTTTAGCTATCATATTGATCTCACTACATTAATTATTTCATGATATGGCCAATTCTCATAATTTATGGTAATTACATTCTGTATAGTGTGGCAGATGCTAAATAGTGAACACTGAGTCATTGCTCACAGGGCAATAACAGTGATAATTTCCTGCAAAGCTCTGGTGACATTTTAAATCAATTGATCATGAGATATCACATCTTATGTGTTTCTATTTAAAAACATTTTATTTCATACATATTAGAAATTCATTAACATTGAACTCAATGAACTAAATAGAAGTCAATTGCCCTAAATATAATCATTTATTGACTGAAATAAATATATACTTAGCATGAACAGAACCTATCTAACATGTGTATTTTCTCTGTAAGTATTATTCAATACATCACAGCCTGCTTGTGCTTGGGAATGCAGACCTATTTGAACATTATTTTTTGTGTCATTTTAAACAGGAAAAAAAACCATATACACACGCATAAAAATGTGGCACTACATAGACCAAAAAAGGAATGGAAGCAAGAAGACTGTCACTTTGTTCAACCTCAGCAGAGAGTGTGTCAGACGACTCAAATTTTTGCTTCATATTAAAAATAAATGTTAGTGACTAGGCAAATTTGCAAATATGGAATCCACAAATAAAGAGGTTTGACTGACTGCCTTTACAGTGAAATTCTGTCTCCAGTGAATGGATAGGTCTAGGGAAAATAGTTTATACTTTTCAAGCTCTTATATATAACTATAAACATCATGTTCTAGAGAACCTGTGAGTTGGACAAATAAAAATGTAATCAGTTTATTTTCGGTCTTCTTTGTGAGAATTGGAGAAGTTTTGTATAATAATGAATACAAACCAATTCTAATGCAGCTAGAAAGATGTGTACACTGGCTGGTGTGGCTCAGTGGATTGAAAGCCAGCCTGAGAACTAAAGGTTCCCTAGTGTGATTCCCATGCTAAGGCACATGCCTAGGTTGCAGGTCACCTCCCCAGTAGGGGGCGCATGTGAGGCAACCACACATTGCTGTTTCTCTCCCCCTCTTTCTCCCTCCTTTCTTGTCTCTCTCTAAATATAAAAATGAATAGAATCTTAAAATAAAAGTAAAACTTAAAAGAAGTGTAGTTTGGAAAATTTGTTCTTTACCATATAAATGTTTCTCTAATAATAGAACACCATACATTATTATTATTATTATTATTATTATTATTATTATTATTACAGTATGGTTGTCTACATTTTCACCCCGCCATGGTACCCTGCCCCACCCATACCTGCCTCCCACCCTTGAACCTACCCACTTTGGCTGTATCCATGTATCCTTTATACATGTTCCCTGATGGACCTTCCCCTATTCTCTCCCATTATCGCTTTCCCCCCACCTCTGGTTACTATCAGTTTACATTCCCATGAACTGTGTATAAGGGTTCCCTTTTCTCCTCATCCTTGCCAGCATTTGTTATTTGTTGTCTTTTTAATAACAGTCATTCTGACAGGTTTGAGGAGATAGCTTATTGCAGTTTTGGTTTGTGGTTCTCTGATGATTAGCTGAGCATCTTCTAATGTGCCCGTTGGCCACTTGTAAGTCTTTCTCAGAAAAGAAAATGTGTATTTAAGTTCTCTGCCCATTTTTAAAATCAGATTGTTTGTTTTTAATATTAAATTGTATAAGTTCTTTATATCTTTTGAATATTAATCCTTTATCATATATGTAATTTGCAAATATTTTCCCCTATTCAGCAGGTTGCCTTTTCATTTTGTTGATAGTGTCCTTTGCTGTGCAAAGGCCTTTCAGTTTGTTTACTTTTCCTTTTGTTGTCCTTGCCTGAGGAAACATATATATAATTATATATTATATATTATATATATTTTGCCAAGACCTATGTCAAAGAATTTCATACCTATGTCTTCTGCTAGGAGTTTATGATTTCAGGTCTTACACATATGTCTTTAATCTAGTTTGAGTTTATTTTTGTATATAATTGATGCAGCTTCATTCTTTTACATGTAGCTGTTCAATTGTTTAGCACTGCTGATTGAAGAGACTGTTTTCCCCTCATTGCATATTTTTTGCCTCTTTGTCATAAATTGACTACACAAAAACATAGCTTCATTTCCTGGCTTTATATTCCATCCAGTTGATCTACATATCTGTTTTCATGCCACTACCTTACTGTTTTTGATTACTATAGCTTTGTAGTATAGTTTAAAATTAGGGCACATGGTATCCAAACATTGTTCTTTTTTCTCAAGACTTCTTTTCTATTTGGCATCTTTTGTGATTCCATACAAATTTTAGAATTATATGTCATAGTTCTGTGAAAAACCCCATTGGCTTTTTGCTAGGGATTGCATTGAATTTGTATATTTCTCTGGGTGATATGGACATTTTAACTATATTAATTCTTCCAATCTATAAACATAGTACACTTTTGCACTTATCTGTGTCATCTCTAATATCTTCCATCACTGCTTTATAGCTTTCAGAGTACAAATCTTTTACATCTTTGGTTTGGTTTATTGCTGGGTATTTTATTCTTTTTGATCCAAATATAAATGGATTTGTTTTTATAATTCTTTCTGATAGTTTGTTAGTAGTGTGTATGTACAAAAACACCAGAGATTTATGTATATGAATTATTTCTCCTGCAACTTTCTGAAATTATTAATTAATTCTATTATTTTTGGTGTAGTCTTTAGTGTTTTTTGTGTACAGTACTATGTTATCTGCAAACAGTGACTATTTTACTTCCTTCCTTTTAAATTTGGAAAACTGATCCTACTTTATGTTGTCAGGCAACAATAGTATTCTAAGCATTAGAAAACTACAATTATTTTAGAGTCTAAAGATATTTTTGCAGTTGCAGATTCTTTTGTGATTATGGTTTTTGTGGTAGCTGTGATACAATTAATCTACTCTTGCTGGTGTTATAATAGCACACTGCTCAACTCCTTTTAGAGGGTTATTTTCCACCTAAAGGTTTGGATCACCTAGGTGAAGTTTGTATAACATTATATTATGCCAAAACTACACTTAAATATTTGCTAACTAAAAAGAATAAATTCACATCATCTTTTTTTACTGTCTATATACTGTTTCTACACTATCAGTTTATTATTTCATGCATAAAAGTATGTGCCTCTAGAGAAAAAAACAATAAGAGGATTAAATCACAATTTAAATTGGAGTTTGTACTCATTTCCTTATATATACACCAAACATATAATAGGGAAAAAAGTTTTACCCACTGGAATTTAGTCAGAATTAAAAAAGATATATAGTCATTGGAGATTTTCTAGTCTGGATTTTCTATCAAATGCAACATAATTTTTTTTCCAGTAACTATAAGTTGTCAGTTTGTTCCATTCTCAGACATGTGTAAGATAAAGGATTAATTACTTTATCAGGTAGTTAGTATATTTAAAGGCAGCTGTGTCTGTGCGTTTTATGTTCCACTGAGTCAGCTCTGACTCCTGGCAACCATAGGGACAAGCGATGTCCAAAACATCCTGCCCTCAACAGCCCTGCTCAGCTCCTACAAATTCATGCCCATGGCATTTTTATGGAGACAGTCCATCTCGTACTTGGTTTGCCTCTTTTGCTGCTGTCTTCTATTTTTCCCAGCATTGTTGACTTTTCCAAGGAGTCCTGCCATGTCATAATGTCCCCAAAGGACAGTTTCAGTTTTGTCATATTTGCTTTCTCTAATATTTCACACCCGATTTGCTCTAGGACCCATGTGTCAGTCTTCCTATCAGCCTTTTTCACTCTCCAACTTTTGCATCCATACATAGTACTACAGTAATTGGGAATGAGAGTGTGCAGATAATCTTAGCCGTTTTTCCTAATGACACATTTTTGCTCTTGGTGATCTTTCCCAATTTTTCCATTACTGCTTATGGTACCTTAGCCTTCTCTTTGATTTTCTCTTCACTGTAGTCTTTCATTCAAATTGATGACTGAACCAAGATAAGCAAAATTGTAACAACTTCCATGTCTTCATTGCCAATGTTAAAGTTGTGTATTTCTTCCCTCCCCATGATGTTTGTGTCTCTCATGTCCAAATTCACTACTGCTTTGGCACTTTTTTCACTTTCATCAGAAGTTGTTTCAAATCACAGCTACATTCTGCGTATCTTGTTGATAATTCTTCCACCAATTTGCACTCCTCCTTCCTCTCACCCCAGTTTTTCATATCATGTATTTTCTGCATGCAGATTAAACACAGAAGGAGGCAAAATGCACCCTTGTCTGATACCTTTGCATATTGGAAACCATTCTGTTTCACCATATTCTGTCCTGGCTGTGGCCTTCTAACCTCCAGTGATGTTTCATGCCAGGACAGTCTAAGCAGAGGCATGCCCTTTTTCCTGAACCCATACCTTTTCATGATTGACAGAGTCAAAGGTTTTACTGTAGTCTAGAAAACAGACTAATCTCTTTCTGAGATATTTTGGAACACTCCAGTATCCAACGAATGCTTGCAATTACACCTGACTGTCTCTTTCTTTTCTGAATCCAGCATTCCTTTCTCCAAAGAAGGTAGAAGGCTTTGTTGCATCACCTGGAGCATCTCTTGTGATGGAAATTGGAGCAAATGTCTTGTAGTTGCTACAGTCCTTTGCATCTCCTTTCTTGGAGATTGGGATATATATTGAATGTTCCCAGCCTGTAGGCCATAACTTTCTTTTCCATATTTGTTGATGTAGTCTTGTTAGAATTTTGACAGATTCTGTCTCCGTGGCTTGAAATAATTCTATGGGTATCCCACCTATCCCTGGTGATTTATTTCTCCCCAATACTAGCAGAGAAGCTTTCATTTTGCTTTCTAGAACCACAGGTGGTTCTTCATAGAATTCCTCTTCAGACGTATCTGTCATCCTTTGCTTCTTCCGTACAACTTTTCAGTGCACTGTTTCTGCCTTCCATTTATTTCCTCCTCATCAGACAATATGATTCCTTGTTGGTCTCTCAGGATTCCTAATGTAGGGTTGAATGTCTCTTTTATTTTTTGAATCTCCTAGTAGAGATGATTTGTTTTCCTTTTTTTTTTTTCTTTTATGGTTCTGTTTTATTTTCATACATTGTATTGGTCTGGCCAAAATGTTCACTTGTTTTTTGTTTTTTGTTTTTTTTTCCCGTAATGTGGCTCTAGTAGCATTTAGTTGTCTTTAACTTCATTTGAAACAATTTTGTCAGACTGTATTATGACAGCTGTCATACCAGTGTGCATTTTTTAAAATCTTATCAAATTAGATGAATTTTTGTGCAGCCATTTTAATATTGAAGATGGAAGAAAACACACATTTTTGGTGTATTATGATTTATTATTTCAGGAAAGGTA
>PVKM010036859.1:0-17532 GCA_004027735.1 Carollia perspicillata | reverse complement strand
AGTTAATAATTACCCCTTCTTCATTTGTTTAGTTTTCTATAAGCATCTAAGACTGCTTGCAGCCTCCAACAGATCTGTAAAGTTCTTCTCAATACCACTTTCCTCACCCTCTCAAATCATTTGCTTTTGTGCTGAAATTTTCATCCTCCCTCTTAAGTAGGATGATGTACATCTTGAGTTAATACCTTCCTCTAACTTGGTTTTCTTCCTTGTTTGGTAAAACACAGCCTACCATATCTTCTCGCTAATAAGTGCAAAATAATTTGAGATCTTTCATGTCTGAGAATGACAGTCATCTAGGCTCATGCTCAACTGATAATCTCACTAGATATTAGATTCGAGGTTGGAAATTATTTTTGCTCAGAACTTTTACAATATTTCCCTGGCTGGTGTGGCTCAGTGGATTGAGCGTGGGCCTGCGAACCAAAGGATCGTGGTTCAATTCCCAGTCAGGGCACGTGCCTGGGTTGCAGGCCAATTCCCAGTAGGGGACGCACAAGAGGCAACCATACATTGATATTTCTCTCCCTCTCTCCTTCCCTTCCCCTCTAAAGATAAATAAATAAAATATTTAACAAAAAGAATTTTTACAATATTATCCCTCTGTTTTCTGATTTCTACTGCTGTTCCACTGTCATTCTGATCCTCAGTTCCTTGCATATGACTATTTTTCTTGATAAAATTTATAGGATCACTTTAATCCCTACAATTTAATTAGATATATATTGATGTGGACTTTTTCTTTCCATTTATAGTACCAGGCACTCAGGATTCCAAGGGAGGCCACTGGCCAAGGCCTGCACTTTAGAAGGGGCCCCACACAGACACTAAAACCGAAAGCATTGCTTTGTTTTTCTTTTGGTCTCATTAGAAAGTATTTTAAAAGTTAACAAATAAAATAAGCAGGAATTATGGGAAAGGAGCTCAGGCTGAACTGGGGCACTTGTGGCCTAAGGATTAAGAATGTGCAAACAATAAATGCACTGCTTCTACCTAGGACACCAGAGGAAAAAAAAATGACTACTTTTGTATAAACCTAGTCACCTCAAATCAACCAAAAGCATGTGTAAGCAAACAAGTTCTTGCACCCACCACATAACTGAGTTTCCTATCACTCCTATGCTCAGTGGTGTAGTCTGGGGAGGTGCTCAGAAATTTCTGGAAATCCTAAATCAGAAGTGAGGCATGAGGGAGGAAAACTCGCATAGCAGACTTGCTCAGGAAATTCACCAGGTCAGTCCTGGATCCAGACCAGCTTTTAACCTGCTATTATTCCAGCAGACATCCTGTTCCCCGCACCACCACCACCTCTCAGCTTGGAGGGTAAGGGCTGGTACCGGGCAACATAGCTCCTTTAGTCTCTGGGCTTGGCCAAAAGGATACTCTCCAAGGAACAGGCTGAAGGACTTGGGTGGTAACATGATCTGAACCTCAGTTCTAGCTCAGGTATCACCTGCAGATACTTAGAGATACAGTACACCAGCCTCCCTTTGTAGTTCTACACTGGGCTCTGCAAATGTGGGCCTCTGGATAATTTTGGACACTCCTTATGGAGAATAGTTCTTAAGTTCTGGGAAATCTTTTGTAGTGTTTCACTGATCATTTCTTTCCTAATATTTTCTGTTGCCTTGGAAATTTGTGTTAGATGAATTTTTTCTTTTTTTTTTTATTTTTCTCTTTGCCTTTTTGTTCTATTTTATGGGGAAATTCCTTAACTTTGGCTTCTATTCAACTTAGTAATAGCCAATATTTCTTTTTATTTTCTGGTTGATAATTAATAGTGTTCTATTCTTGCTTCAAGGATGCAACATCCCTCCAAATATATTAATTAGAGTGTCTTAAAGATTTCTTCTGCTCCTCATATTGACTACCTTTTCCTGAATTTCCTTTTTACTGTTTCTTAAGCCTTATTTGAGGAAGATTTTCAACTGGTGATGCTTTGCTCTCTGTTTATATGGAAGATGTCGATGGTAAGGCAATCCAAAAACTCTACATGCACTGCAAGGGATTTGTAGAATCAGAGGAAAATGGGGTGGCCCGATAGCTATTTGGTTGAAGGTGTCTGTCTCTAGATGCTGTCTCTGAGTCACATCCTCCCACCTCCTGCTTCACAAGCGTAATTGTCACTGCTGGCATTTGGAGCCAGCCAGGATAGAGGTTGGGGACCTCTCCATTTGTTTCACAGGCTTTCATTTCATTGTCCTGTTCCTTTTATTTTTTTTTTTTTCATTTAATCTTCATTGTATTTTTTCCATTGCTATTTAGTTCCATTAAATTCACCTTCCTCCAGCAATTACCACCCTGTTGTCTATGTCCATGAGTCTTTTTTTCTCCATCCTTCCACCCCCTAACCTCCCCTCCTTAACTGTCATCTTACTCTGCACCTATGAGTTTGTTTCTGCTTTGCTTGTTAGTTCGGTTTGTTCATTAGATTCCACATATGAGTGAAATCATATGGTATTTGCCTTTCTCTGATTGGTTTATTTCACTTAGCATAATGTTCTCCAAATCCATCCATACTATCACAAAGGGTGAAATGTTCTTCTTTTTTACGGCCAAGTAGTATTCCTTTGTGTAACTGTCCCATAGTTGTTTTATCCACTCCTCAACTGATGGACACTTAGGCTGCTTCCATATCCTAGCAATTGTAAATAATGGTGTTTATGTTCTTTCAAATTAGTGTTTTGGGTTCCTTCAGATATATTCCCAGAAGTGGTATTGCTGGGTCACAAGGCAGATCTATTTTTCATTTTTTTGAGGTATCTCTACACTGCTTTACACAGTGGCTGCACCACCACCAATGCAAAAGTATTCCCACCAACAATGCCACAGGGTTCCCTTTTCTCCACATCCTCATCAGCACTTGTGTGTTGATTTATTGATGATAGCCATTCTGACAGGTGTAAGATGCTATATCTCATTGCAGTTTTAATTTGCACTTCTCTGATGATTAGTGACATTGAGCATCTTTTTATATGTCTACTGGCCATCTGTGTATCCTCCTTGGAAAAGTGTCTGTTCAGGTCATTTGCTCATTTTTTAATTTGGTTGTTTGGTTTTTTTGGTGTTGAGTTTTATAAGTACTTTATAAATTTTGGGTATTAATCCCTTATCAGATGTATCAGCAAATATGTTCTCTCATTCTGTGGGTTATCTTTTTATGTTGTTGACAATTTACTTTACTGTGCAAAAGCTTTTTAGTGTGATTTATATGGAACCACAAAATGTCCCACATAGCAACAGCAATCGTGAGAAAGAAGAACAAAGTTGGAGGGATCACACTATCTGATATCAAACTATACTATAAGGCCATAGTAATCAAAACAACGTGGTACCACCATAAAACAGACATATAGACCAGTAGAACAGAATAGAAAGCCCAGAAATAAACCCACAACTTTATAGTAAATTAATATTCAACAGAGGAAGCAAGCACATACAATGGGCTAAAGATAGTATATTCAATAAATGGAATTGGGAAAATTGGACAGATATGTGCAGAGAAATGAAACTAGACTACCTTCTTACACCACACACAAGAATAGATTCAAAGTGGATCACAGACTTACGGTTAGATCTTAAACCATAAAAATCCTGGAAGACAACACAGGCAGCAAAATATCGGGCATTGCTACTACCAATCTTTTATTAGATATATCTCCCCATGCAAGGGAAACAAAACAAAAAATAAACAAATGGGACTATAGCTTATTTTTTTTAGAACAGCATTTCTCTTGTATCTTCTTCAGTGACAGTTGCCCCATGTCCAGCACCTATCTGTTCAGTTTTCTAGAAAATAAAACAACTCTGTCTTGTTGAAATAATGGAGGATATAAACCTAACTGTTTTGCATTACCTGTCTCACCACCATCATTACTTCTCCTCCAATCTAATCATCACAGCACCTGATGTCTATAATCCTTAAGCCCTGCCAAGGATTTGTAAGATCAACTGTCATACTTCTATTTGGTATCACTCACCCAAAATCAGACTTCCACAGGTATTTGAGTATTTTATCCTTTCTGTTACATTATTAACCATTCTGTCTGGTTTCAGTCTTCAATGCATTATGGCTAATATTTGTCCTATAAGCTTTCTCAAACATGATGTTTGCATTTCTGTTTTTTTGTGGTTTTTGTTTGGGGATGGTCTTTAAGGAGAAAGGGGATAAAAATGTTTTTACAACAAAACTATATGTCACTCTCAGTTATATTCTAGGAAACAACTTTAGCATAAAACATACTCTTCCTTTGATACTGTATGTACCTCTTTTATATTCTAACTCTCAGGTTGTTCCCCATTACTTATTTCATTTATAAAGTATTCACTGGTTTTTTATCTATGCAAGTTATTTTATTAGGAGTTTAGGGTGTTACGATTATTACAAAGTCACAGTTGCCACCATCTAGGAGCTAATGCCTTGTGTGTTTTTTGCAGAGGCACCTGTCTCCATTTAGCCGTGAAATTACAAAATCCCTCCAATTTGTTTTAAATTCTTGTCTCTTCTCACTATCTACTGTCTCCTAAAAAAACTCATTCTAGCCCTTGCTGGTGTGGCTCAGTGGTTGAGTGCCATCCTGTGAATCAAAGGGTCACCGGTTTGATTTCCAGTCTAGGGCACATGCCTGGGCCAGGTCCCCAGTGGGGGATGCACAAGAAGCAACCACACATTGATGTTTCTCTCCCCCTCTTTCTCTCTTCCTTCCCCTCTCTAAAAAATAAAATCTTTAAAAAAATTCATTCTAAAAAAATGTCACTTTGTAAGGTGATGCATGTGTTAATTAGCTTGATTGTGGTAATCATTTCATAACATGTATGTATATCAAATCATCACATTGCACACTTTAAATATATAGTTTTGTTCATTATAGCTCAACACAACTTCAATTATCATCTATGTACAAATAATACAAAATTATATCTCTTCCCAAAACCTCTACTGAGCTTTACATCTACTTGACATCTTCATTTGAATATTTTAAAGGCATCACTCAATATTCCCAAAATAAATCTGGTAGTCCTAACTTTGGAGACCACCATTCAACCATGAGTGCAATACAAATTCTATAGCTTTGGCTCCATCTCATTTGACATAAAAAATCCATCTCCAACTTCTGTCCCTTTTTCTAATTTTCTAAATTTTTCTCCATTTTATCCACTGTTCTCTATCTCCATTGCCATGCTCACCTGCACACTACAATCTCCCACCTGGTGACCTGTAATCATTCTACCTTTCCCTCCAAATCCTTCCCCGGGCTGAGTCTGCAGTCAGAGTAAGCTTTTTGACCATATTTGTGATGATATAATAGTCTTCTGCCAGCCTCAGCTTTAGAACTCCCAAGAGCTCCTACCATTGAGACTAAAATTCTGCAGGGACCATCAAGGCTGGCATGACCTGGTCCCCTCCTCCCTCTCCAGACGCATCCCAAATCTCACTCCCCTTTGCTCCCTACTGCAGAATCGCTGCTTCTGTCTGTCCTTCCTGCTCCTTCCCTCCTCAGCATGTACTCTCGTCCACGCTCTAGCATGTTCTCCGCTGTCCACCTTCTCTTTTCTCAGTTAACACCTACCCAGACTCCTTTGTTATAAACATGCATGCAATCAGGTTCATTTCCTTCTAAATTCTTGTAATTACACATTCATTAATGTATTTATTTGATTTATAGTCCCATTTTCTTTAGATATACACTAACACAGTACTCACAAGCCACATGCAGTTGTCTAAATCTAAACTAATTAAAATTAAATAAAATTTAAAATTATGGTTTTTGTCACACTAATCCAAGTTTTCTACCTCAAAAAATGTCTTCTTGTCATAATCAAAAAGTTGATTTATATGAAAAAGTTTAAGGATTTGTATAAGTTTCATACTTTTAACCCAAGTTGTCAGATAATGTGACAGGATTATTTATGAGATAAGTGCATAACATATGTAAAATTACCTATTGTGGTGTGTGGCAATAAAGAGCAACAAATGCAAATTCTTTCATTTATTCTTTTATTCAAAGAGGTGGTTTTGTTGTTTCTCCCTCATGACCACCTTTTAAAAATGAATTATCCAAAAAATAGATGATTTCACAAGTAGCTGCTCTGTTCACAAGTAGCAAAAGCAGAAGTTCCTTCTAAAAGGAATGATAATGATGAATCTATCATAATATATCATCTGATGGCTTGTGAACATTAATGATATCTAAGTCTCATTCTTCATTTAAATGCCAATAATTTTGTACCTTGATCTACTCAAGGCTCAGTCTGTTCTCTACCGATACAATGAGGAGTGCTATATCCAAGTAATCTTCCCTAAGGTGTTTCAATATGGGAACTAAAGCCCAGTTTTTCCTAAAAAATCACCTGCTTCTTCTTTATTTATATCTAAAATAAACCAAGGGTCACTTCCAGAAAGATGGAGTAATACACACTTTTTCCTATTCTTTCCATTACATACAACTAAGAACCCCAAACATAAGAAGGCTGTGAAAGTTGGAGAGAATAAGACAGTTGAGATAGGAAGGGACCCAGGGACCTAGAAACAACCTGATGGCAAGTTCTCTAGATTTTTTTTTCTTTTTGTTTGTGGCTGGTGGGGGGTAGTTTATAAACCTCTGACTTGTAGCTGAAAAATGCAGCAACATGGAAATACCAACAGACACAAATGAAAAAAGCCCCAACAAAAGTTTATTCTCTCTTGCCAAATGATCTGGAAACAGCCTAGAAAGACAGAAAACATTTAGACAATAGCCACTCTACTAGTCAAACACCACAGAAAAAAACTATGACCCAAGTGAGGAACTAAGATTCCCACATTTGCCAGGCTGTATGTAACAAGGTGCCCCAGTGCTCTGCCGCAGTAGTGCCAGAGAGGGTCACGTGGGAACTGGAGCTTCCGTCTTCCCCTAGCAGCTTGAGCCCCCCTAACCCAGGGCATCCATGGAGACGAGCAGAGGAGTCTGTACCTCACCCCACATCAGTCAATGAAGAAGCACTCTCCTTCCTACACTGGGGTGACACCAATATAGACCACAGGAGAAGCAATAACAAGGCACTCGTACTCTTCCCAGACAGTGTGGGATCAGAAGTGGTCTAGTGGGGTGCCAGGATTCCACTCCTCACCCAGCAACAATGAGGAATCCCTCCCTGTTGAGGGGGAGATGTGTATTTGTGCCCCACCCAGCAGTATTGCAGTGCCCCCACTTTTCTCCTGCTGGAGTGGTGTCAGAGGAAGCCAGGTCAGACAGAAGATCTACATAAAATTCAGCATCTCGTAATACAAAAAAATATCCTCATTCAATGAAAATATTCCCTTGTCAAAGCAAGAGTCAGGAAAATCTCAACTTGAATGAAAAAGATCATCAATACTTGTCAGAATGAAAATAACAGGGATGTTAGAATTATCTGCAAAGATTTTAAAGCAGTCATCTTAAAAATGCTTCCATGGGCAATTATAAGCATGCTTAAAACAAATTAAAAAAAATAGACAATCTCAGTAAGAGAAAGTGTCAGCAAAAATTGAAATGTATAAAATAAAACAAAAGAAAATTTTAGAACTGAAAATTGTAATAATCAAACTTTTAAAACTTAATGGATGGGCTCAACAGCAGATGGAGAAAGACCAATGAACTTGAAGACAGAAAAATAGAAATTACCCAGTCCAAACAATAGAGAGAGAAAATGGGTGAGGCGGAAACTAACAGAGCTCAGGGTCCCGTGAGACTGTAACAAAAGGCCTAATATGTGTGTCATCTGAGGAGATGAGAAACAGAACAAGCCTGAGAAACAACTCAAAGAAATATTGACTGAAAAATGTTCCCACCCTGGTAAAAAATAAATACATAAACCGTAAGATTTAAAAAGACAAGCAAAGTCCAACAAAAATAAACCCAAAGAAATTCATATCAAGACACATAACAATTAAATACCCGATAATAAAGGCAGAGGAAAGAACTGGAAAACAGTGAGAGAAACAACACATCTCCAGAGAGAAACAATACAAATGACAGGAGAAAATATCAAACATGAAAGACAGCAGAAAGTGGTACGATCCTTTTTAAGAAGTGAAAGAAAAGCATTGTCAATTCTGATTTTTATATAGAAAAAGTTTATCTCACCTACCAATTCCCAGAAACTGTGCATATGTTAAATTACATAGCAAAGGGGAATTAAAGTTGCCAATCAATTGAATTGACCTTGAAGCGGGGGGTCCAACCTTTTGGCATCTCTGGGCCACACTGAAAGAAGAGTTGTCTTGGGCCACACATTAAATACATTGCAACACGTAATCACAAAAACAAAAAAATCTCATAATGTTTTCAATAAATTTATGATTTGGTGTTGGGCTGCATTCACAGCTGTCCTGAGCTGCACACAGCCCGCAGCCCGCAGCCCGCAGGCTGGACACCCCTGATAGAGATTGTCCTGGATTATCCAGGCACTGGCCAAATGTCCTTGTGTGTGGAAGCAGGAGGTGGTAAAGCCCATGTCAGTGGCTCTGGGATATAATGTGAGAATCGACCAGCCACTGCTGGCTTTGAAGATGCAAGAAAGCTGAGAAAAGAGGGACAGAACATGGGTTCTTCCATGAAGCCTCCCACAAAGAAACTCGGTCCTTCTGACACAAGGTGTTTAACCCAGTGAGACGCCGTTCCATCTTCTGAACTACCAAACTCTAAAAATAACAGGTCCGTGTTGTCTTAAGCTCCTAAATTTGTGGAAAACTGTTATTGCAGGCCTAGAAAAACTAATATACTTTCCGTAGCTTCATTTCATGCTTTCCTGTGACCATGAAGCATTGGAGGGAGCCTGATTACAAAGTCTCCATCAGAGAGGAATAACAGGATTACTGGTACTAACACAAGGCAACAAAGTAGTCTGTGGTCTCATGAAATAAAAACCCGTCTCAAAATTCATTTTGAATGAGCATTTATTGATCCGGGACGCAGTTAGGAAACGTGCACCCACCCTCGGTCTGTGGACGGTTCTCGCCACTGTGTGCGTCCTCGGCTGGGTATATTCTATGGCTTGCTAGTATCTCCCAATTATTCCAATGCCTATGATGGAATAGTAGGCTTCTGAAGAAGCTCAGAATCTTCTTAGAAAGCTGTGGTTAACAGAGTAAAGACCACAGTCGATGGAGAATCTGCTTCATTTTCTAAAATAAAAAATAAAATTGAAAAAACAGGCATTACCAACAGAAAGAAGAGAGCCTGATGCTCAAAAGGTTAGGCTCATCTTTCCCACTTCCCTCTATGACCGTGGCCATGTGACTACATTTCTCTAAGGTCTAATTGCTTATTCTCCCTCTCTCTCCTTTTGCCTTAAGTGAGATACTTCTACATGGTCTAGTTATCCATTTGACTGCACAAAGAAACCATGTTAGTGAATCCCCAAAAAAACAAGAGTGAGGTTAAGTATCAAAACTGGCACCTCCTGATTTGGAGCTCCTAGGCTTTGCAGTTTTTAACTACATTACATGTTCTGTGCCTAGACAAATCTGATGCCTTTTCTGCAGGCTCTCCCTTTAAAAGATTGCATGGGTTGGACTGGAATCCACATCTTAGAGAGATGGGAAGAAAGAAATCCCAGAAAAATCAAGGGAGAGAAATTGTGTATCCTATGCCTATTTGATTACTAAAACCCCAAACAATTAGATTGGGAAGCTAAACATCAGAGAAACAAGAGGTTGTCCTTAACCTTCAATATCAGATTGTATAGCTGGTCTCAGCATCCTGGAAGGCTTTTATGTTTGGAATTCTTACCCAGTGACCCGAAACCAGCATTGAAAATGGTGTGAAATCCTTAATAAGATATCATGGGCAGGAGAGAAGACACTTACAAATAAGCTTTGAGATGAACTCATCACCTTCTCTGGAGGTACTGGGCTCCTCTGCAATTAAGAAAAGAAATGGTTTTTATTCATTTACAGTAAGTACCACCCACAGTGGATCTAGCATTCAGCTGACAGCCTCAAGCAGCCCTAGTAAATGAGGACTCCACCAAGTCTGTGGCACCAAAACCACCCTTCTCCCACCCACTACGCCTCTGCCAGGCCTGAAGTCCTGCCTGTGGGAATACAAGGCACACACACACAAGGGGCATTTGGGTAAAGGGCTGGTCTCCACTCACACCTGGCAGTCCCTGAGAGGAACACATGGACAAGTCATATCTTCGTGTGCAACAGTCTCTAAAAGTGGACGCAGCTAAGCTAGCATATGCCTGCCAAGAGGGGTGTAACTGTGGACAGAGGACCTCCCGCCAGAGCCCCACTTGTTGACTCTGTCCTAGAAAGCCTGAAAGAAAAAAAATCCCTCAAAGATCAAGAAGAGGAAAAGGAATTCAAAGATCTTTGTTCTTACCTAACTCTCTAGACATGGGCTCTTCCAAATAATCACCAGTGCCACTTGCTAGAAATAAGGATGTATTATCAGATCATACATTGTATACCTTAAACATATACAATGTTATATGTCAATTATAGCACAATAAAACTGGAAAAAATAAACAAATGCATTACAATAAAGAACAAACAAACAAAAAACACTTCTCAGTTCACTGGTAATTGCCACAGCCAGAAATCATCTCTTGATGAACAGGCTGTCAGGTCCAGTACTCTTAGTTAGCTTTTTTATTTAGACCTGCAGTCCAGCTCTTTTAATTAGCAGAAATGACAGGATGGATCTGGACCACGAGGCTGCATCTTGCTCTTACAGTCAAATATGAGAACTTTCCTAGTGCTGCAAGGGATGGGGGTCAGGAGGGGAGGGTTAGGGTGAGAGACAGCATTAGCTTACATTAACTTATTCATCAACAACTATGGAATGGGCAGTTGGGGCACAATACTGGGACAGAGCCTCATTTCACAAATGAGGTGCATTCTGTGAGGAAGATGAAAGTATTGGAAAAGAATTTGAAGCCAGAGAACCAACTCTTCCTTTAATAGGCTCCACAGCCACCATTAAAATACAATTTCTAGATTCCTGCAACTACTACCGACATTTCCCCAATACATTTAGGACAGCGCTGGAATGTAGTAAATCTCAACAAATGTTAGCTATTATTTGTAGATGTAAGAATCAGATTGTTCCAAATTTGTTTTTGCAGGTAAGGCCCAGGGCACATTCTTAGCAAAAACATAGGCCCCCCCATGATTTATGAGTTTTGTCAATTGTGGCAGAGGCACTGAAATCTTGTGACTCTGTGGCCAAGGGGCAGGCAGAAAAATGAAAGACAATGAAGGCCTGACAGTGAGATGGGCAGAGACAGGACCCATGCTTCGTGTATGAAGCTTTTAAATCCCTTTTCCTTCTGTTCAGTCTAAATTCAAATAAGATTCACACTTACATAATCTTCATTCATAAAGTGCCCTGTGTAAATTGAATTGTAATCAACTGGAAAACAGCTAGCCTGCTTCTCACCACCATAGCCATCAACCCCTTGGAGACTCAGGAAGCTCATCCTCTTTGGAGAAGCCCAGCGGGATGGGCCCGGAAACCAAGGCAGGGCAGCCACCTGGCTGGGACTGGTTGGAATTCAAATGGTTCCATCTCCGGACACTTGAAAAATGCTTCAATTTTCCTCAACTTTCAAAGAACTTTTGGCAAAGTTTAGTTCACCTCACAGAACAAAGCCACAAAGTATCTCCAAATGTGTAAGTTATCAAGGGACATTCCTATGCAAGGAACTATAAATAAGGATACGGAGGCAGGGAGAAATTTCTGCATTGTGAAGACACGAATTTGTACCTGTGGCTCCGTGAGTGGTTTCTTCCATAAAGCTGTTGATGTTTGATTCCACATCAGTAAACAATTCTAGGAAAACAAAATGGGAAGGGGGCATGGTCACATCTTATGCTGGGAATCCAGTACGCTGAAAGAAAACAGCCTTTCCCCCAACATGCAAAAGATGGGAGCCCACCGCCTCCTGCCCAGGAGTCCTCTGAAGTCGGAACCCTTACTTACTCAAAGCCCGTGTAGTCTCAAAATTAACATCAGTGGTCCACTGTACAGCACCAATGGGGTGAAGGTCAATGGTAAACTCTACAGTAGAAGTGGAGCCAAGGTCATCAGTTGACACTGCAGAACCAGTGAGGTGAAGGCTAGTGTTCAACTCAAGAGTATCAGTGGGGTCAAGGTCAGCGGCTGGCACTTCAGCACCAGTGAGGTGAAGGCCAGTGTTCAACTCAAGAGCATCAGTGGGGTCAAGGACAGTGGGTGACAATACAGCACCAGTGGGGCCAAGGTCAATGATCAACTCTACAACATCAGCGGAGTCGAGGTCAGTGGTTGACTCTGGGTCAGCAGCTGGCATTAGTTCAGCCTGTAACTCTGAATCACTGAAAATGTCTGCATCATCGAAGATGTCTAGGGGAAAAAAAAAACAGCTCAAACACTGGAAAGCAAGAGTATGTCCACTACCTCCATGCCCTTCCCATTCCCAGTGAGATCGTCTCTGAGGAAAACATAGCCCTCACTTCACATAGTGAATCAAATGTGGTCTCACCACAAGTCTCTCTTTTACCAACTGCTAGAAAGTCCAGAATACTGCCACCAGGAGGATGCTGGGTGTCCCCTATGTCACCCTCCCCGAAGGGTCAGTTTAGGAAGAAACATTTGATATTGTGTCTCTAAATGTAAATTAGACAGACTGGAGCAGAATAAACATTCCAAAGACTCCTCCAATATAATCCCTCCAAGGTTTCTGAAAACTTAAAACAAAAACAAAGAGGAGCAAGAAGCAAGGAAAATAGCTCTTCCCGAGGCACCTGTCAGGAACGTGACAGAGGGGCAAGGAGGTCGAAGAGGTGAAAGGGGGACCCGTGGTGGTGGAAAGGCTTGACTGGGGTGGGAAATACAATGCACAGATGGTGTGTTGTGGAATAGTGCACCTGAAACCCATATCATTTTATTAACTGTTGTCACCCTAATAAATCCAATTAAAAAAAAGAATGGAATGGACTCTATAATGGGCTCCTCCTATCATTTGTTCATTAAACATCCAGGATTTCATCTTCCACAGTGTCCCATCCATTGCCCAGTCCAGACAGTCGGGTGCTTGCTGACCATATAAGCACCGAACCATGCAGGCCTGGTGAGGGTACAGCGGGGGGCTCCGTGGGCAACAGTGGAAGATACAGTCATCGTGGCGGCCTGGTTCAGCAGGTCATGGGCATCCTGCCCATGTGGCCAGAGTCCTCAGCTCTCCAGGTTAGTCACTTCACTTCATTGTTCATCCCCATACAATAAAGAACCCAACCCTAGTTACTGATAGATTGAGAGCTACCAGAGGGAGGAGGAGGAGAATGGGGAAAGTAACCATTTTAAAGCAAATGGGTGAACAGCTGTCCTCCTGAGAACCGAACAGGAAGGACTAGAAAAGAAAGCCTTTGGGTGGCTTCTTTCTCTAGTCCAGGAAGACACCTTCTTTCCTTCTCCAGTGTGATTCACAAATTTCCATCCCAGACCCACTGGCCTCCATTGTGTGTGACCGAGCTGGATGCTAAAGCACTTTGAAATTTACTCTGCTGTGAAATGAGGATACACCCCGAGACCTTTCAACATGCATTAACAAAGCATCTTTAGCACCCAATAGTGAAGGAGAACACAGATAATCCTCGGCAGCTCTCTGATCACCTACCCTAATCCCATTGGGCTCAGCCTTTTTAACCTTTCTGATGTCAATTCAAACACACAACCCCAATCTGAGCTTAGCCACTCAACTACCCGAGGCCTCAGAGCTCAGCCTCCTATCCTCACCACCACCCACTCTGGTCCCCCGTCCCCCATACACACACCATGAGAGGATTTCAGCCCCATTCTCCGAAAGACTTCCCAGCGGTCCACTTACGTGGGAGTGTTAGGGGGAGAGCCCCAGCCAAGATGAACCAGGTAGAGAGGATGAGGGCCTCCCTGATCATGGTCCGGGCGGTGGGAGTGCAGGACGCCGGAGAAGGTGAGCAGGCAGGGTGCAGGTCCTCAGTGTACTGAACTGAGAGCTCCGCTCAGCTTTTATAGAGCACTCAGCCTCAGGTTCCTGAAGGCAGCATTCCCAGGTGATTATGGAAAAAAAAAAAAAGGCAAGCCTCACCCGCCCATACACGATGAGAATGTCCCTGGAGCAAGGACCTGGGGGAGGGAGAAGAAAGGCGGAGTTTGGAGGAAAACTCTGATAAGGTCCCAGGTTGCTGTTGCCATTAGCACCTATTATCTGCTTTTCAAAGCACAGGGGAGAAATTCCAGTTCCACTAGCTAAGAGAGCTCCTTTCCTAGCCCAAAGTTGCAAGTTTGTCATTTAGGCTGGAGCCAAATATACTGTACATACTGAGCTTCGGAAATGCTACTTTGTGTCAAAATACCGGAGTAAGAATGGTAGTCCTCAGACTCTGCCGGCTACTTAGACTGTAAGGGAGAGTCCTATTGCAAGCAGTCTCCTCACCCAAGCTGGTCTCTCTCAAAGAGAGTTGTTGAAGAGAATAATTACTCCTACTATTAGTACTACAATAGCAAATATATCTAAACTGATAAGATTTCACGCGTGCTATTATCATGTTTGATTTTCACCACGATCCGATAAGGGAGTCATTATCACCCCATTTTTCTGATGAGGAACCTAGGTCAAGAGATTCAATGGCTCCGGACTCACCTGAAGATTTTCATGTTCTGCATTAACACGAAGTACTTCTTGGCTATGTAGACTTGGCTCCTGCTAGTGATGTCCCCAGTCCTCTAGGAGGCCAGGATCAAGCTGCAGTGCGTCCTTGGTTGACGCACAGACTCTCATCCTCACGGTAGACGTAAAACAGGCTGGGAATATGCAAGAGGGACTAGCTCACATAAATGAGCCTCAGAGTTCAATTAAGGGTCACGACCATTACCTGGAAAGCAGGTGTCTAACATATACACATGACTCCCATCCCAGAGTTAAACTCCCATGAGTCCTTTAGGCCTGTTTTCTGCTGATTCTTGTACCTCCAAACCCACAGGGGTTGGCAATGTCATTGAGAGAAACTTGTCAGCAATAATAATGGCCAACATTTATAATGTGCTTAACTGGGTGCCACAGGTAGACATTATTTTGTCCAATACCAACCCTAATAGGTAATCTTATTAGTCTCTTTTTTTTTTTTTTGATTAGGCAACCATGGCACAGGAAAGTTAGGGAACTTGCAGAAGGGCACACAGTAAGTGTGGTAGAATCAAGAAGCATACCAGTGGGCAGTGTGATGCTCAGGCCTCTGCTCTGCCACTGAACTGTTTCTCCCCTGAACCCAGTTATCTCCCTGACCTCCTCACTGCCTGCTTTGTTCTGAGAAGTGTGGCCCTGCACTGATTTTACCCTAAAGGCAGTGGTAGGGCAGCTGCAGGGAGACCATGATGGGGAAAAGAAGGACAGGAAGGGAGAGGAGAAGCCTAAGGAAGCAGAAACACCTCTAAAAATTAAGACAGGCCCTGGCTGGTGTGGCTCAGTGGATTGAGTGCCAGCCTGCAAACCAAAGGGTCGCTGGTTTGATTCCCAGTCCAGGGCACATGCCTGGGTTGTGGGCCAGGTCCCCAGTAAGGGATGTGCAAGAGGCAATCACACGTTGATTTCTCTCCCTCTCTTTCTCCCACCCTTCCCCTGTGTCTAAAAATAAATAAATAAAATGAAAAAAAAAAAAAAAGACAGTGTCTTCTAGTAATGGCAGGGAAAGTTCTCGTTGCCACGCTCAGAACTGATCAGCTGAAGAAGAAGCTTCACACCTCCCAGCAAAGCCTACAGAGATCTCCATGCCTGGGTTTCCCATAGATAGTCAGATGACAAAGAAAACCTCAGCCTTAGCCATCAAATTTGAGTCAAGTAAACCTTAGGAAACTCTTCCAACTCTTCCTCCAAAAACCCGTTGAGTAGCAGCAGCTTTTAATAAAGACAAAAATAGTGAACCGGAGGAAATGCCTCCAGAAGCAAAGACGAGGATGAGGAATACTGGAAGGGATACACCGACATCAGCAGGACCACACTCCTTCAATAAAGGGAAGCATGGATTTCTGATAACCAGAAGCTGTAGAGGCGAAATACAAAATCTTATCCTGGAAATGCCCATGACCAAGACAATTAAGAGATGTGTTTTGAAATTGGGGTGTGGGGTGGGTGTACAGTGAACAGGAACACTTTCCTTTTTAAAGACTGGTATAAGACTATCTTGACCACACATGCTTTGTCAGAGCTATGTGTTGTGGGAGGGGTTGTATTTTTGTACTGCGTGTGAATTCTTGTGTGTGTGTGTGTGTGTGTGTGAACATTTTTAATCATAAGAAAATATTCAGAATAATTTTATGCCAATATATGTGCAAACTTAAATAAAATGAAAATTTTCTGGAAAAAAAAAACCACAGTGCTCATGTCCACAGCACATACACTAAGATTAGAACAATACAGAGAAGATAGCATGGCCCCTGGAAAACATGCATAATTGTTCCATATTTTTATTTTTTAATTTTATTTTAATTGTTATTCAAGTACAGTATTCTGTCTTTTACTCCCATCCCAGTCCACCCCCACAGTGTTCCCCTCCTCCCTCCCATTTCCACCCCCTTAGTTTTTGTCCATGTGTCCTTTATATTTGTTCCTATAATCCCCTCCATTTTTCCCCTGAAATTCCCTCCCCTCTCCCCTCTGGTTACCAGCAGCCTGTTTTCTATTTCAATGTCTTTGGTTATATTTTGCCTGCTTCTTTGTTTTGTTTCTTAGGTTCCTGTTAAAGGTTAGATCATGTGGTATTTGTCTTTTCCTGCCTGGCTTATTTCACTTAGCATAATGCTTTCCAGTTCCATCTGTGCTGTTGCATAGGGTAGGGGCTCCTTCTTTCTTTCTGCTGCATAGAATTCCATTGTGTAAATATACCATAGGTTTTTGATCCATTCATTTACTGATGGGCACCTAGGTTGCTTCCAACACTTGGCTATTGTAAATTGTGCTGCTATGAACATCGGGGTGCATAGGTTCTTTTGGAATGGTGTTTCAGGGTTCTTGGGATATAATCCTAGCAGTGGAATTGCTGGGTCAAAAGGCAGTTGCATTTTTGGTTTTCTGAGAAAATTCCATACTGTTTTTCATAGTGGTTGTACCAGTCTGCAATCCCACCAACAGTGAACTAGGGTCCCCTTTTCTCCACAACCTCTCCAACATTTGTTTGTTGCTTTGTTTATGATGGCCGTTCTTACCGGTGTAAAGTGGTATCTCATTGTGGTTTTAATTTGCATTTCTCTGATGGCTAGCAATATTGAGCATCTTTTCATGTGTCTCTGAATCCTCTGTATGTCCTCCTTGGAGAAATGCATGTCCAAGTCCTTTGCCCATTTTTTAAGTGGGTTGCTTATCTTCTTGGAGTGGAGTCGTGTAAGTTCTTTGTATATTTTGGAGATTAAACCCTTGTCTGAGGTATCATTGGCAAATATGTTTTCCCATATAGTTGGGTCTCTTTTTATTTTAATGCTGTTTTCTTTAGCTGTGCAGAAGCTTTTTATTTTGATGAGATCCCATTTGTTTATTCTTTCCTTTATATCC